>JAANSQ010003414.1:0-10160 GCA_036850885.1 Lepidocyrtinus dapeste
ACTCTTTTTGTCAAAAATTGGTTTTGCTCCATTTTAGGAATTTCATTGAAGCCAAGTTCCCATATGTAATGTTTAATCGTGCTTCCACGCCTGCTGTGCGTTGATCATCACTAAAAAACCGTATTGGCTCATATTGATCAGACTTAAAGGAAAAGTAATGGGTCATATATATACATAAGAACTTGTGAAAGAAACTCATAGAAAGCAAACTTCATCTAACTCAAACATGAATGATGGGCTAAGAACAAAGTAGAATTTGTGAGGGAAGTAAAGTTTGAACTGATTTGAGACTGTTTAATTTGAATAGGACACATAGCCAATAGGGTCTTAATACTTTTGAGATCAAGCGACACAGAATATTGTCTTTTATTGAAGTTTCACTCAACCTTTATTCATATAGAATGAATTTTAATTCAACTAAAAGAAATAAAACCGAAAAGGCTAAGACAAGGACAAACGACATAACTATCATTATGCAAACGTGAAGTAGTATCAGAATAAAACGTTTCAGAAGTTATAAGGAGACTTAAATTATGTGAACAATCTAACCAAGTGAAAAGGGAATTTTATCATTTCCTATTTTGTTGGATATTTAGTAAAAGTTATTTTTTTCAAATGTTTAGCGTACAGAAGTAGGAATGACACATCAATCGTTACTTTCACTCCAAAAAAAATGGTAATGAACAAACGAATGCTCTAAAATTGCACTTTGGATTCAGCTTATTTTTGGAACAATACAATTGCATTGGTTCATTTCATGAAAATATATTTACATTAAATAATAGGATGTCATTAAATATACTAGCTCCCGTTTTCATTTTACGTAAAGAGATATAATCTCATGACACTTGTTTGGCTGTTGTTATATTTCTATAGGACGACAGTGAATAAAAAGTTGCTAATATGCTTACCTCATACCAATACTGAGTTTCCAACAACGGCAAAACAAAATCTACATCAAGAATCCCACCAAAACTTGTCAGAAAACTCTAACAAGTAATTCCATTATCCCATCCTTCGCCAGATACATTTTTAAATATTAGTCTCAAAGAATTCGACGATCCAATATCCAACAGGATTGTTACAAGTAAGAAATAAGAAGTCCACTCAGTAATATACGCTGGTGGCTAATACCCTGTGCTTGAAGCCCTGTGTTTCAAGTTTTACCATGTTTATTTGAGAAAATAATGCGATTAAAAAATATAGACGTTAAATAGTATATTCCAATCATACATGAGGGTACTAAAAAGTAAAAAGTGTTCATTGACATCAATGCGATAAATAGGATATGGAAAAAGTCTTTTGCGTTATGCAAAGCAGAGTTTCTAAAAGGGATTAGGAGGAAGGATGGGAGGAGAGGCAAATCTAAATTTCTCAATTTTTCTACTTAAGACGTACAACACGAAAAAAGACGTGAAGCACGTTCAACTCAAGAGCGTGCAAGTGACTCGATATGAATAGACTAAATGGTTTTTCAAGTCACAGGCATGCAAAATCCTCAGAGTAAATTTTATAACATAAACAAACAACAAGTCAGTTGAAGAATCATAACGCTTTCACCATTAAAGAAAAAAGGAAAATTTGTAATCTTTGGTAAGGTATAATAAAAAACCATCAACGAATTTAGAAATTAAAAGGGCTAAAACACTAACACCACCACTAACCACCAAATTCTACCACAATAATATTCGGTGCTACAATTGCTCTAATAAGTGGTTATAACAAGCTATTATTACATAGATACATACAAATACATAACAATCACGCCATAAAACTCTGCGCTTAAATCCTTCAACAAAGTTTGTACAACCCACGCACACACAGACACACACGATCAAACTCACACGCATAACGCACACATTTCAAAGAAACGAACCGTATTGAACCCAAAAAAATCTAACAGAATACTTCTTTTCTGGACAGCGGGATTGTGTGCCTTTACATTACAACTGAGTGGACTACTAAACTGAGACTAAAGGAAAAAAGGAGAAAGTAAAAGTGGTGTCAAGCACGTTTTGTGATACCACTAGAACCTAAAATAGACAACTACATTGCTGCAGCAGCAACAAGAGGCACACAAACGGCAGCATCAAACTCCAGTTCAGGAGATGGAAGACACCTCGCCAGAAAAAAGAATGAGGAACGTCGAAAACACCCCAACTACTTTTGCAAGGCGAAGATCCAGCCAACGACCAAGCTGGAACTCACAAGTTTTCGAGACAGCAAGGTTCCTTTATACCATTTACTTGGAGGAAATGCCACGAAGGGAAAAGGTAAATGTAAGCGCTTCTCCGACCATAAAAATAGCATTGCCGTAAAATGTAAAGGGAGAAAATTCGCATACACCTGCATGATTTGCTTTACCATGTTCGTCTGTGTACCTCACTAAGCTTCCCAACCACAACAAATTTGGCTTTCTCTGCCGCTTTATGACCATGCCTCATCTCGTCGATTTTTAATGTTGAAATGAAGAAACTTTTCTGATGAGTTCGGAGTTACTCATTTTAATACACCGCCCTTTATTTACTTTTCAATGACTTATAAAGTAATTTTACGTCTAATTTTTTTTGTAATAAAAACAAGGGAAGCTTTCACTCCTGCTTTCCCCTGAGCAACGAGGAGAAAGTAAATCTATGTCATAAAGCGCAAACAAAGAACGAAATATTTTGAATAGCGTTATTTGAAGTTTTTATCCATATAAATCACTTTTACCAATAGTAATAATTTCGTTACAGATGATTTATGACAGATAATTGAATTGGTTTTGAAATTCTCTCAAGAATATTCTGAGCAGAATTCATCATGTCACCCATTAATTTTCGAACAAAGTTAATCTTTTCCAGGTTGTTAAAATGTATATGAGTTAATTCCTTCATGTAAGGAACATGCCTTAGAAAAATTTAGCTCGGCATCTTATATGAGATAAATTATTGAGGCTGTTAAAGTCTGCGCATGATTAAGCTCTTGGTATGTAAAAAGTAAACTGTTTTGCTTCCGGTTAAAACTCGAGCGCACACATTTTTCTTTCGGAGACAATAATGGCACGATGATGCAACAAAAGACTGATTCTTTAGACTAAGAAAAGGTTGCTAAAAAACAAACATGGGTCCTTATTTTCAAAAGAAAATGAAACTAGGAGGGTAAGCTTTTATGTACCCCATTAGAAGAAGTAAGAACAGCCATGAAAGAAGGCTCGCCAGAATCAACCGCAAATTCTTTTATACTCACCGACAAAGACCAACTTCTGCCTCTTCCCTCCTCAATTTAATGGATACGGATAAGCTAGACAATTTAGTTACATTTTCAAGGGAATAACACCTGATGGAAAATACTATTTCCACCTGTGTTCAACACAGAAAGTGAGTATATGGTACTATGACTATGTACAGATTTATACACCTAAAATGTACCATTACTTATTACATTTAGATACAAAAATGTGGTACACTTTCTTATTCTCAATTTCGATCATTTCCCATTTGAACCGATACCCTTTTCCTTATATCAAAACTGGAATCGCTATCTTATTGTTCACAATCTATTCCGGAGAAAGGTCTAGACGATAAGGAGTCTATTGTGATATTTTGTCTGTGTTTGGTAGTTCATGGAATGTCATTTTGTACACGAAAAGCATACGCGTATATTATTACACATTTGTTTATATACTTGCATGTACTTATATGCATATAATAATGTAATCCTTTTATTGGATGTCGACGAGTTTCCTGCGTTCTGTTCACCTAACTTCCGTTCCGACAAATAACCAAAAACTTGAATAATATGAAGAATGAAACAATTTTATTCTATGTTACACAGCTGTATGGATTCTGAATATCATTTCCTTGTTTTCACGTAACCAATGGATAAACATTAGCATAAACATGAAGGTGGGAAAGATGGCTCGTTTGCCTTATTCATTGACTACTATCGATGAGCATATTTTTTAAGGTTTATGCACGTGCAACAATAAAAATAACTGCCTTTACCTTTAAAGAATGAAACAATTTTATTCTATGTTACACAGCTGTATGGATTCTGAACATCATTTCCTTGTTTTCACGTAACCAATAGATAAACATTAGCATAAACATGAAGGTGAGAAAGAAGGCTCGTTTGCCTTATTCATTGGCTACTATCAAGCATATTTTTTAAGGTTTATGCACGTGCAACAATAAAAATAACTGCCTTTACCTTTAGATACTTGCAAATAACCTTGCAATGTTTTGAGATAATGGAATTCTGGGTATAGTTTTTAGTATCAGACTTTTTACGTTAGGAGAAAGGCCTAAATTATAAATGAAAGCTCAATTCTCGGTAATTTTGCACGTAACGTAATGTAATAAACGAAAAATTATCTATGAGTGTGAAGAAAAAGCACGTTGATGTAATGTTTGTCGTACTTTTTCATCCTTGTTATATGACATTAAGTGTTACACTTGGTTTTCCATTCGTGGTAGTAGACAAGGGATAACAAATGGAAACGGTGCCAATCTCAATGTACGGCTTCGTTCCCTTTGTGCTAGCCAACACTGAGGTTGAACATATTATCGCTTCTTGATCAACAACATCTTGAGCGTTTTTCCATGGCAGCGTGAAAGGGACTTTTGGCAAACGTAAAGTGAACTGACGTGGTGAAAATCACATTTGGACAACAATAACAACGTTACGAGGGATGTGAAACTCTATGGTCTTTCAAAAAAACTCCCACCATATTCGCTTGTATGACTGCTCAATGCTCAGTCAGTTCTTGTTACGGCGTGAGTGTGTGGTTGATATTTTTTGCAGTAAAAAACCCAAATAGACTTTCTCAAATCTGTCTAACCAGAGTCTTTTTGTAACGACATGTCATCCCTAACCAAAAAAGTAATGCAATTTAGCCCTTTTATTTCATTTCTTTACTGCCCTTATTTACTCAGGAATCTAACTGTAGTGGGAGGTGTACTTGTACTGTACCCTTGTATACCGAAGACAGTGACATTTCGTATTACAGAATGACAAGACTACTTAAAGACACAAGTAATATTGATGGCAGGAACGTAATGGTGAAAGAAGACATTATGTGAGACATTGAAATGTCGTACAATTCTTGGCAAGTAATGTATAATGTGATATGAAGAATACTGAATGTTTATATTTGTGTAATACTGATGGGAATTTAAAAGAAACAAAGTCCAACGAGTCCAACATGAGGTGAAGGAATAACTGAAGTGTTTATAAATGGATAAAATGAAACACGATATGGTGTTTACTTTGATAGATTATAGAAAACACGACGAGGAAGTCAAAAGCTTCCTTTTTACTTTTGTGTCAGTCCTTGCAGAAATAAAATACGAAAAAGAAAAAATCCTATTTTCCTCGCTTTTTATCTCAAATATCATTTTTCTCAAGAAATGTGAAAAGGGAGAAGAGTGGGAAAACTCAACCTTTAATTCACTTGAGCCTTCCCACTTCATCTTCAAAACATGTACGCTTATAGTTAAAAGGATCAAATTCAGCCAAAATAATGAGATAAAGTATATGTTTACAGCTTGTCGACCAACAATCAAATATATAATGTGAAATGATGTTACAAAGATTATTTCCCAAAATAATCTGACTTAGAGTGAATAAGAAAATTATAGCATCAAAGGCTTAAATTACGTTAAGATGCGAACAATTCAACATTTTTTTCATACACTGATTAATGC
Source organism: Lepidocyrtinus dapeste (assembly GCA_036850885.1). NCBI lineage: Eukaryota > Metazoa > Arthropoda > Collembola > Entomobryomorpha > Entomobryidae > Lepidocyrtinus > Lepidocyrtinus dapeste. The sequence goes on from JAANSQ010003414.1 coordinate 5,688, forward strand.
TTCTGATTCTATCAAGTTTTGACACTTCATTTCAAGTTTCAAACAAAAACGACGAGTAAACTTGGTAGTAGAAATGACTACTTAGCTTTAGCTGGGCTTTTCTATCTAATCGAACCGCCAAACGTTACTCTGGACCCTTTCGAAATGAGCTTTCTCCAAAGCCCTATCTGCCCCTAAGGCTACATTTAGCAACCAATTCCACACTAGAACGTTATTGTAGAGCAAAAGCAATTTACGAGTTTATCTTCCTCGTTCCAAGGCACCAACTTGTTTTCCTTTCAATAAGAAAAGTCTTCGGTCGGCCTAGATAAAATATTTGGTCCGCAATCATCACTCATGATGAGGGTGCAATAACGATATCACATTATCTCTTAAATCAGTTACTCTGCAAAAGTGAAAGTATCAACCTACTCTATTAGTATAGTTTAACAAAATGTGCCCGCTTTTACTATTGGAAAAGATTCTTAATGCAAATGTACTTATTGATTCAATTCGATCGATTGATTCGATTCAATTGATTGATTCGAGTTTCGATTGAGCAAAAGTAGATTTTTAAGCAAAGTTCTTCTTTCCCTTGCACTGATGCTCCCGCATCATTCATGTTCCTGGAACAAGAAAAATGCTGAGCATTTTGGTAGGCAGTTTTATACTGATACATAGATGATACGGTAAACTATTTCTGAGAGATTTAAGCTGATACCAAATAAGTAAGATCATTCAAACACTTGGAAATTAAGGGCAGTTTCTCAGGTTAACCCAAATAGAAGGAAAACGAGTTTAGAAGAAAAGACGAAGATAAATAGATTTCCCTGCTCTTTCTTTAAAAAGTTTTTAAACAGAGAAGAGTTAAGGAGCTAATTTTTGAAATCACCACCGATATTTATTGGCCCTAATGATTGGAAAAAAGAAATCGTTGTCTCAAGTTATCAGTAACGATGACATATACAGTCTAAAAGTTGTGACTTAATTAAATGGTTTATATTTTAGATTAAAAATATCAATGGATTCATCCAAATCAATCGACTTTGTCAAAAAAAAATAGTATGTTTCTTACTTCGTTACTAAGCTAGTGTAAATTATGTAAGCCAACACAATCTGTTAAATACAAACGGATTGCAATCCACTTGATTTCACGCCTTTTTAGTAATCTTAATTAAATGTTTGCCAAATATCTCTTTCTGGAGACAAGCTAACGTCTCAGAATGTATTAAATTGAACCAACTGATCTTGACTAAAGTTGATAAATCTGCCTCCATACTTGCCTCACTATAAGTACATACCTTACGTTATTCACACTTTTACACTTCAATAAATAATCGATCAACACATTGCGATAAACACTAACTCAATTTAAGCCCAACGGCAAAGTCATTAAAAGGGATTTTCCTGTACTTCTCGGCGAGAATAAATGAAATCATCTTGTTTCAAGGGAAGCGTAAATAATGCGGAATTTCCTACTTTGACAAAACATCACAAAATTTCCTGCAGAGCAAAGAGGGAAAAACTAGACCAAAGTCATTTTGAAGCATTATTATTTTGTGGTGGTTTGGAAACTTGCTATTATTATTTTTTTTATTAATATAGCTCGTGTTTCGACTTCTACGAATCAGCATCATTATGATAATGATATGTGTCCACAAAACTTATGAAAAAATAGCGTAGGAATGGAAAAGAAGTAGTTTTATGATTTTGAATACCTTCATTTCAAAAACTGTTTACTCTTTCCCCTACAACAAGACAACCTTTAGGACAGTAATTGGAAGAATGTACTCTGTGGTTATGTTAAATTGCAAGTTTGCTTCTGGTCTAGACAAAACAGTGTTTGCCACCCACCAACCTAAAATCGTTTCCTTTGAAGGTTTTGGTTCTCATGTAATGTTAGTGGCAACAAAAGACAATCATTTTCAAGACGTGCTATCTGCATAATTGTTTATCTCCAAAATAACTTCAATTTCATGCTACTACATCGCCATTAGTGTTTGCGCAATTTGATGGGTAATGTAAAAGTAGTATTCTCCTGTCCTCCCTGGATCAAACATCTTTCGATCACATGAGCAGAAGAAAGAGCAGTAGCAGTTAGCCTACTACCTTGAAAAAAATGTAACATGAAAATGTTTAGGTTTTTAAAACAAAGTTTGTATAAGAAAAGATAAGAAAATTCGCTACGTGCGTGGTTTTACTGATCATTTTAACTAGCTAACTACAAGAAACCAATAAAAGTAAATCACTTTCATTGCTAGTTCTGCATGGCCAAAACACTATATTGCACGTAAATGGATGTCTGTATCTTATCATTATCATTACCAACACCATAAGTTTGTTTTTGTGTTAATTTGCCCCAAATTATTTTTTCATTCTACCTCAAGAAACCAATACATTTATTTTAAAAAATCATAGCCATAATGCTACCGACATAAGTAATCATGTTGCAAAAAAAAATTATTAGCCACACCTATTTGTACTTAAAGTTAAATGCTTTCAATTATGCACATGCCTTTTGTGGCGATATATCAACAAATGTATAGTGCGTGTAATTTTACAATTATGACGGAATAAAATAAATTGGAGTAGCGGTTATTTGTACCTGCGTACATGGCTCATGTGATTTTCATTGGTAGCTCACTGGACGACTTTTAAAATGCTTTACGTGATAGATCAATTATTTGTGGATTCAAGCACCAGTGAGCAAATCAGGGAATGTGAACTCGACTCAAGATACACGAAATTCTAAAAACAGCCTCAGCCACAAAGTTTCATGATATTATAACCAGCTCATTGATTAACCGCAAAGGAATACCAAAGTATACACTTGCCAAATTTTGGAATGTAGCATTAAAATAAACTTTAACCTCTGACATTTTTTTTATTACAAGTGCTAATGCGATCCCGTCCTACTGTAACTACCTATAATCTCTTGTTTTCCCAAAATAGTTTGTGTGCCTACAGCTCAACACGCTTGAACGTTTTCAGTTTATTCAAGCAAGAAAGTCAACAATGCAAGATGATTTCCCCATAAACATTCACGTTTCCGTACATGCAACTTAACTACAAAGTAAAATATTAGTCTGCTTACTAGCACACAAACTTTCTTCCGGTTGTTATGCTAACACGATAGGAAAATGGGAGACTATTTTTACTTTATGAGTTTATGAGCTAACTTTCATTCATCTAAATACTAAATGCAAAAAGACATTAAGTCTGTCCAGTTATAAAGTGGGCCTGTGTGTGGGTGAAAAATCTGTTTGAAAAATAAATTATGCTGTAAAAAGAAGTAAAATTTAGATGGATGAAGTTGTATGTACTTGAAATGCTTAGTTCCTTTCTACAATCATTCATGGCAATTCATTTTTGCTAGACTTTGTGTGTGGTTGTAAGTTGTTGAAAGCAAAACGAGTGGATACGATTCACATGAAGCAAGTTTGCCTAGTTTGTTCATGGAAGACTAGAGATGTATTCAATATTAATGAAAATATACATAATTTACCATGATGACGTTGGGAAAGTCTCTGATGCTCCGGGGCTTTTGGGACTTGTCGTTTACAAAATTGTACTTCTCGACTTTCTCCACTTGTTTTCTCCCTCCGAGTTGTTGGCAAAGTGAGGTACGGTAGACCTGCAGAACGTTTTTTTAAATTTTAAAAGGAGAATGTTGGAATACTGCACACAGGCATTTTTACGTGTGCATTTGGAGAGGAAGGGAAAGTAAATTAGGAATGGTGAGTACTTGTTTTGAGGGCTCTTCTCTTCACTACCGTTTCCTTACGGCCCCTGACCGTACTAGTTTTTGAATCTGCAACAGTTCCGTTCACTGTCCCACTATTTTTATTGAGCTGCAAAGGGATTTCATCAAGGTAAAAAGAATATGTATGGTTAAGTTTAAGTACATAAAGTATAAGCAAACAAAAATTTGTAGTTTTTTACTAAAAACAAACATCTTCAGAATATAATAGGTTTATCTAACTGACTTTGCATGTATTCCTTATATGAGGAGACCTACTACCAACTCTTCCCTGACACCGTGCGTTTTGAGAAGCGTAACACACGACAACTTTCATATATTTTACAAAAATGGTAAGCCTTTGCCTGCGTTGTTTCTCAGGGTGACTGAGACGTAGTACTTCATCTTATGTCATAATGCGATTACATATATCTAAATAAATTGAGCCACGAGAAGGGTATCAAATGACATGCTTTAGTTTGTACTGTTGAAAAATGTTCTCTGGAGAGTATAAAGTATTAGGTCAATTTCAAAACATCTGGAGAGTTTAGGAACTCATATGACCTGCTAGAGTTCAACTAATTTTCGGAACATTTTTCAAACTCTTTTATCTATACAGTCGAACTTCCCTATTGTAGCCTTGTCCATAGTTGCACCTATAGTATATTTGAATGGTAATTTCAGCCCTTCGATTTTGTACCTAACAAGGGAATGACCACATAAATGGCATGTAAGATTCAAGAATATCAGACTTC
>JAANSQ010003415.1:0-10158 GCA_036850885.1 Lepidocyrtinus dapeste
AATTTTTAGTGCAATGGATGTTAAAACTAACGATCCAATATCCATTAATGACTTATCGGGACTCACTTTAACTAGGTACGTTCTGGTTTGTATGAAGCTGTTGTCAATACATAGGTTGATTAATGGGTTTGTTGTTGTATCTTCTCTGCAACCTAAAGTCTCCCTTGATTCGGAACATAGTTGCCAATCAAAGGGGCATGGTTTGTCGTCAGCCTACAGTTTCCAATAAATTTGAGTATTAATTAAGGTGCATTTTATTAAGTAGTAAAGTTAAGTTGATAGCTGAGATTGCTTGAACTGAAAGTACCCCAGGCTTAAAAGTTCCATTTACATTCCCCTGCCAGGAATACCGTGTTCCAAGCGATCCAAGCCACTTATTGTCAAAATCTTTTGTTCCAATCGTCCAATATCCTGGCCGAGTTTCGGGATATTCAGCTAACCAGTATCTAGTATAAGGGCCAATACCAAATTGTGCCTAAATAACAACAAGATCTTGGTTAAATCATGACAAGATCTTGGCGAAATCATGACAAGATCTTGGTGAAATTCACTCACACACTGCGCTGCTATATTAGATTTACTTGGAGTGGCAACTGACACCAAATAAATGGCCAATGGAATTATAATTCCGACAACAATCCTTTTTGTACCCATATTTAAAGGAATCCTAACATTCTATAAAGCTCTTTTCACTTGCATCTAATTATGCGTTTCACTCTTTAGACCGAAGAATTTTTTTTCGTAAGGCTCAAGACAGTATTCATTTTACAAACAAACTATATTTGCAATTTTTGTTTGTCAAGTCGCTGTTGCTACGGTTTTTGAACAAATCTGAAAATCCATGTCAACCATCCTTAGTTTATGTCATGTCAAAAAAGTTTGACTCAAAATATAATGTAGATACAGCCTTCTGCTGCGAATATTATTTTCAATCATTTATTTATCCCATCATCTCCATTTATAGTACATGAAATCTACTCAAGTTTTTTATGATAATTAATTAAACATTTTACTGTGGTAGTCTTTACTTCTGGAATGTATGTACATGTTGGAGTAGAAAGCAAAAATATGTACTTTCCCATTTGATATCCGCTCTGATGAGGTTTGGTTCTGGTTCACTTGGTTGATAAGAAGAGCTTAAAAACTATATTTCTACTTTAGAATAAATAACTACGACAAATAATTCCTGCGGGTTTACTGTAATATTGTACTGTGTACTACTTTTTAAAATTCCACAAGCTACATATAACCATATAATTATTATCTCACGGAACGAAAATCATTTTAAAAACTAAATAATAGAGACTGACCTTCTTAAATGTTCATCTAGATAAAGCAAGATCTTTTAAAACTGCTGAATAATCTCTTGGGAAGAAAAGTATTTTGCTTGTTATTTACAATCAAATGTTATATGTATATTAATTTACAGAATGGAAGTTCGAAATAGGCTATTTTTAATTAGGTACATTTACATAATTTATTCTTCCATGATTTACGTCTGCTTGCAATCTGGAACGCTCAAAAAGTCCATGGTTGTAATGACTGGTGATGTAGATGGAGACTTGCAGTTCAAGTGGCTCTTCATTGTCTCTTGGCTCAAAATATTTCTTTCGGTAGTGGGTGATGAAGAAGCTGAGTCCATCTGCAAAGGTGACGATGGGTTCGAAGGGCTACTGTTTTCGTCACTGTGAACCCCACTACTAAAGCTCACGTCCCTGTGGGACTCCGCTCGGGAAATTGCAGTGGAGCTGGGATTTCCCGATTCCAGTGCACTGAGCAAAGTGGCAGATCGGTTATGCTTTAGGTGGGATCTCACCAGATGTCCTGCAGCCAACGCGGACATGAGAGATAATTCGCCTGCCAGCACTGCTGCGCTCACGATGCGTGCGAATGTTCTCGCATTTTCTCCAGGATTTGATCTGTTTGCCCCTTTGACACCTAGCATTTCCAAACAAGCGGCTTGAGGTGGAAGGATCGTGCCACCACCTATGGTACCACATTCTATTGAGGGCATCGTGCATGAGATGAAGAGGTCGCGACCGTCTGCGCCACAGGGTTCCATGATTGTCATGCAATTACTGCTCGCAATGTTCTGTGCTGGATCCTAGAAATCAGTGCAAAAAAATATGTTTTTGTCATGAATTTGTTTTGTTCGTAGTTAAAATGGTGACTCGATGATGCTTTGTATTTATGTACGTACCTGTCCACAAGCAATATAGATGGCTGTTACGATATTTGCAGCATGAGCATTAAATCCACCAATGGATCCTGCTGCGGCCGAGCCAATCAGATTCTTTGCTACATTCAGTTCCACCAAAGCTGCTGTGGTTGTTTTCAAAACTGTCTCCACCACATGGGCTGGAATTACTGCCTCGGATACAACACTCTTGCCCCTCCCTTCTAGCCAATTTATGGCTGCTGGTTTCTTATCAGTACATACGTTTCCACTCAAAGCGAGGACCTCCATATCATGGAAAACATTTTGCATTGCTAACAATGCGACTTCAGTTCCTTTTGAAATCATATTCATGCCCATAGCATCCCCCGTTTTAGCCACGAAGCGGATGAAAAGATATCTACCGGCAATCCTTGGGTGGATTTTTACCAATCTAGCAAACCTGCTGGAGGCATCGAAGCTCTGCTTAATTTCTGAAAAGTTCTCTGGCTCTCCGAGCCAAATCATGGCCTCTGCGGCACGAACCGAGTCTGGGAAACGGACCACAGGAGCTCTGGACATTCCATCGTTTACCACCCTAGCTCTCACTCCATTCTGGAGGAATGCTCTGCATCCACGATTTGTACTGGCCACCAGACAACCTTCTGTAGTCGCCATTGGAATGTAATACATCTTATCGTCCATTTTCAACGGACCAGCGATACCCACAGGGATTGGAATATAGCCAATAACATTTTCGCAACATGCCCCTTGAACCAAAGTATAGTCGTAATTTTTGTAAGGAATGTCTGGAGTTGGTCCTGTCACGTCCTTCTGCATACAGGATAGCTTTCGACTGGAAAAATAAATTAGTCAAGCTTGAAAAACTTATTTTTTACTTATGTAATAAAAATCTTTAATCATTTCTCTTTGTTCAAAAATATATTAGCTCACCGAATTGCAACACCGCGTTCCAAATCTAAAACAGCTTTCTCGAGTTGATACGCTGGAATATGCTTAGCTTTGACCAAATTGATAACCTCCTCATCACTCAGTTGCTTAACGCCCTCATCACTGTGATACAATTCTAAGCATTCCTCAATCGGCCTTGGCGGGCCATCCCACCTGCCTAAATATCGTTCCCTCTCTAGTTTCAAATTCTCCAACTTATTCTCCAAGTCACACTTGGTCTCTGACCTTTTCATCTTCATCGTAAGTCCTGCTCTGGTTGAAGTGTCTTCACCATCATCATCACTCTCCGAATGATCTCCAATGCTAAAAGTAATGGGGGTAACTGAGCCAGACACACAGGCAGAACTAGACTTTCCACAAATTCCAGAGTCTGGCGAAGCACACAACTCCCTAATTATATCTTTCCCCGCATCTGCTCTTCCACTTTCCAACAAATCATTCTTTTCATTCTGCTGCAATATGATTTCCACTTCGTTCGAAGTTACAGGCATTTTGCGTACTCTCCTCGGAGACGGAGTTATTCCGGGCTTGATGGATTTAATAGGGGTACAAATGGATAGTGAACTATTATTCCGATTGCCCCCTACAATAGGCAAAGCGCTAGTGTGGCGAGAAGATGATGAGCTCAATAATGCTACCGTTTCAGTGGTTTCTGCAGCAAAACAATCAGAAAAAAATTACTTGTAAGGGACATTGAGGAAAACAACATGTATTTTCTCAATGAAATTATAAAGTTTCGTAATGAAGCGCAGATTAAAAGATTTACGATTGCGTGCTATGCCAAACCATGCAATTTATACAATAAAAGCCAATTTTCCCGTCGTGATAAAAGAAAAGTAATTTAACGCTCACATTTCCTTCAAAATATCTTCATAATCTTCCACATTTTACCTGGTGTAGATGGCTCAGAACCAGAGCTAGAACTTCCAGAAGGAGAAGAATTCACGTAAATTGTATCCACCGTGGTTGTAGTGGTCGTTACAGTGGATTCCTCAGAGACTGTTCGGAACGTATCGGATTTCTCTTCGAAAAATAAATAACGTATGGTCAATGCGGCAGCCACACTCAGTACAACTAGCTGATCCACACTGATGGAAATCCACCTGTAATCCCAAATTTATATCAAAAGGAAAAAATATTACTGTACTGCAGAATGAAACAATGGAAATTTTTACATCAATGTACCGGGATAAATTCTATTGTTTTACGCATTAGAACATAAACCACTTTCATTTCAACGTGGATGTGAACATGCTCCCAGAAAATATTGCAAATGAAGGCAGTTATCATCATCTACGCAAGAAACTTTCATAACTATTGAATTAGACTGTATTGCACCCACCCTAACCATTCAACAGATAATAGTTGGCGTTTGCAAAAACTAACATGATGAACTAATATGATGACGATGGTTTAGAAACGCGTTGGATACTTGACTTTTATTGGCACAGGATATGCAATAGTAAATACGACAACCACCGTCTGTGTGAATCAAATGTAATGTTAAGATCAAAATTTTGAAATTAGTGTCGGGTTTTCCTCCTGCGATAAGAGCTGATGACCCCTGTGAGAACATAAGTTTATAAAAACCCTCCATGCTTTTACTGGTATTACCTGGCAATTAAACTTTCTCGTTTTAATCTTGGACAGATTTGTGAATTATTTTAATTTGGACGATTATGAGTGTTTAGACAGGGGTTGGATTAATGCTACCAAATATTTTTAATTGGTTTTAAGAGTTTATAGAATACACAAAATACCTAATGAAACAATAAAGCAGGGATAGGTTTCTTTTCATCATTTCTTCACATAACAAACCGGGCGCCTTCCACGGTCAGAAATAAAGGGGAACATTAACTTGTGCAAAAAACTATAACGCACGTGCGTCTTTCATACTTCCGCAAATCTTTTGAGCTGATCAAGTACTCACGTCAATGCATAAATTAGATATGCGTATTATAATAGTTTCATTCAGATTATATTTCAGGAGTTTTTAACGTATCGTTTGGTTATTTCTTAATTGGTTCAATGATACATATGATCATTAGAAACGAATCATGCTCCACATTCATGAACATGAACAAGACAGTGACGAAATCTTGGAGTTTTAGACAAACATAATGAGAATGTTTAATGATGCCCCCAAAAATTGCTTTGTTTGCGTCTCAATTTATTTGACCATTATCCCTCATTAAATTACCTGAAGGCCTCCACTGTAATTGTCGTTCCATTGAATGTAATAAATCCAAACGATTCCAAAGTGCCAAAGATGCTATTAGCATTGGGCTTATTAGGAAACACTGTGGGAGCAGAGTCTCCATTCGATTCCTCAATCGGATAAATGGCTCGGCTGTAGTATGAAACTACAGCCATGAGAAATAAGCCGCGGAATCCGTAGCTCAAAGGGTGATTGTTCTTTTTGTTTGGAGTCGAAACTAATGCCTTGGACACTGAGGATTTTGAGGTGGCTGAGATCTTTCGTCTTCTACCCCCAGCTCCTCCATTACGCTTGTAATAACTTGTCACACTGATTCGGCGTACTGGAACGTGCATGTCTTTGGTGCTTAACGCGGCGTAACGCATGATTACAAGATTTATCCATTTTTAATTTCGTCAATTTGAAAAAATTGTTAAGTTCAATTCAATAACCACACAGAAGCGTTCACATGAACACACTTAGAATGAATACCAGAAGAATAGTAATCTCTTTTAGACTCCAGGTGCTTCCCCACCAAGCCACAGATTTCGAATGAAGCTAAAACTAAAAATGAGCTTGACTTTGTAGGGATTTTAAATATGACCAATTTTCAGATCATTTATTCCGATGATATATGAAGAGTCACCTTAATCATTCTCTCCTATTTAGTTTCCAACTTGTGGGATACGAAAATGAACAAATATGCTACGACGCAAATTATCTCCATCTACTTATTTTAGATATTTCAGGAAGATAACAAAGGAAACAAGATTGTAAGTCAACAAAGGTTTCGTTTTAGATCTTGTACCATACCAAAGTTTAGTTTAGGTTCCAGAAAACCTAAATCTATGTAATTTCCGTACTACTGCATTCCAAAATGGAAACCAATCATACCACATAGGCTATATCATGAATCTTTGAAAGAAAGAGAAAAAAGAAAACAACAAAAGAAACATGATTTGACCCTTGATAATCCTGCAAATGAGATGAGATGGAAAAACATCATCGCAGAAAGTATCAAAAGCTATATGATACACCACTCTCAAATCAGAGGAAAATTCTGTCGTCAATCGAGCATAATTCTTATTACCAAATCGGTCACCTGAAAGTCAACTGGATGGAAACCTTCTAAAAAGACGATGGATGGTGCCAGATTTCTGAATAAGCATGTAACTTTGATTTCGGGGTTACATGGTACTGGATTTAAATTCAGGTTTTATAAACGGAAATTATTGAGAAGGAACTTTCGTTTTCATTGTTATTCATGTTGAGGGTGCATCTAGTTCCCCTTTTCTTAGAATCAATGAGTCAATTGGCCTTCTCATATTTTTTAGTTTTTTATATAAATATACACGAATGACAGGATTGTGAATGGGTAAATACATAAACCCATTTACAAAATTTTTGAATTTTTCCAGCACTGTTTTACACCACAAATATTACAGAGAATAGTAGAGTTTTATTCTTACTCTGGTCTGGCAAATGTTGTTCTGGAAATAGAATGAGATTTCACAAGAGGACGTATATTATTGTTATGGAAATGAGTGCTTATGGGTTGATGAAAGGATTGTGTGTTTTTACTCTATACACAACTTCAAATTCTGCTCGCATACAAAAACATGAAGGTAGGTAATAGTTTTGAATATATTTTCCTTTTAAAAAGTATTTTCAAACGTAAATCTCCCATGTTCACGTTGCTCAAAATGCTTTCATTAACTTGGCTAAGAGACTTTCTGCCTTTCTTCTAGAGATTCGAATAAGCGAACAAATATTAAAATGTTCTAATACGGTTGACGCTAAAAAAAAGTCTTTTCTCGAATAGGAAAAGAAGTCCTACAAAATGTTACTTTAGGTATTTCCAAACTTCAGGTGAAGTTGAATGACCTGTTTAATAGAAAGCGTATTAAGAGTGTCTTCATGAACATATAATCAAATCAAAATTCAAAACGTTTGAATGAGTTTTTGCTTAAAAATTCGACAGTCCTCTAGAAATGTTTATTAACCGTCGCTATTTCCCTTCTTTTCAGTGAAGACTCTAAACCTAATGTATGTCTTCTCTCCCATTATGAATGAAGATGTACGCACTTCAAAAAAAAACAATTTCCATAAAGGTACATTTCATCACGTACACTTTTCGTATATCAGGTAAATTGCAAAACCCGGTTAATTCTGATTTAGAGCAGAGATTGGCGTATTTTTTTCCTTCCCGTTAATTTTGCGTGTACAGAGCGCATCGGTTTGGATTACTATTTGGGTCATTTGTGCGTGTAGCAGGTCACATCATACCTATTTCAATTCTTAAAATGAAAGAAAATATTTATCAGACGCTCTCATTTTTCCCGTGAACCTGAGCATCTATTTATACTATTTCCTTTAAACATTAGAAAAACTGAATAAACACTATCATAGTACTTAGATGATGACCTTCACTTAAAATCTCATATTATCCCATTACATTTTACCTGCTTTAATGGGTCGTCCACGTGGAGCTTTTCAAGAATTCACAAATAAAGACAGTTTAATTTTCCATGAAACCTAGTTATTTACACAAATTGACCAATCATGGCCATGAACTAAAATTAGTTTTAAAGTACAAATGCTGTATAAACACTTTCCTAAAATATTTTAATTGTTCATCTCAGAAGGAAAACTCACGAGGAATTCTGGAACAGTCTAAAACCTATAACTTAACCAAATGCCAATTTACCTCAATTATCCTAAAAAATAGTCTTCAGAGATTATGTTCGCAATCTCTGTAATGATACGAAAAATACAAAAATTATACAGTGCAGGAAAAAGTGACAGATAGAATCGTCAGTTTGCCCCTTTCTCATTTTGTTAATGAAGAGCACAAATTAAGACCCAGTCAAACTTTAAATCACAGGGAGTCCTTTTTGTTTAGTTTCTCAATATTGAAAAATTACTCCAAGTTAATGGAATGTTTTGATTATGTATAGCATATTATTTATGGTACTTTCCCACGCTCCAATAATAATTTAATGATTACCAGTAGACTTTATAACTTAACCGAGATATTTGTATGAATTACCTTTGAACTATCAACCAGTTTTTATGGATTCAAAAGTTGCGTACATTGTATTATTAAATACTACTATTATTACACTTACGTCATAGCAAATACTATACAGCACAATCTATTCCAAGATTGCTACACGATCGGTTGAACTTTGAATCTTGAGATATAGTAGTATATGCACTACAACACTAGCAACAAGAACTATCAATTAATTGCATCCATTGATCGGGTTATGTTATGTTGGCACTTCAATACTTCAATTATTTCTGGAGTATCACGTCACCCCAGTAAATTCATTAATTCTTTGTTTGAATTTATGTCAGTCGAAAGTTCGCACTACCTAGCCCACGAAATTCACCTGAACTGATGCAAGTAAGGGCAAGTCTTCATGGAGTCATTTTGAATCGGTACTTATGGTAACTCTGGAAATGATTACGCAAATACTTGTTTTAAGTGGAAGGAAGGACTTCCGTGTTAGCAATAGGTTTCCACTCCAGAAATGTCAGAGCCGAGCAAGGTCAGCTGCCCGATCAGGAAGTTCAGTCCTCTCCCAACAAAACATAGTGAATGAATGATATTACATGAACCATGTACAGCCAGTGTTGCCTCTACTTGTCATCGCTCATCTCATCTCGGCAAAGAAAACACCAAGTGTCTCATTCGCTATAAGCTAATTTTATGCATAGTTGCCGAAAGTAAACGGAATATGAATCATATATGCCTGACCTAAGATCGACATCAACATCTCATTAATTGCGTTAATGAGTTTGATCTTGATTCCTTAATTTGTCAACAAGGCAGAATATCTTTTTTTTGGTATGCTCTACATATTGTACCAATAATCCACAGTAGCATTCCATTTCATCAGAACTTGCACCCACGATTGGGATACGATACCAATTAAATAATTTATGGAGGTTATTTTGCCGTCAAGTTTGTTGACTTGAAAAGTTAAAAAGCCTGGACTTACCCAAATACGTAGGCCAGTGCGAGTATAACAGCAGCTAGAATCTTCCCCCTAAGCCAAAAGCTGCTGGGCTGGATTAGCTGACAAACCCACGGTTCATTTGCATACGCCTGAATGCTCATACGCTCATAAGCTGATTTATGCACGGAGGTTGATAAAGAAGACGTTTCTTCCCAATTACAGTTTTGCAAAATGTAGTCCAGTTTTGAGCAAGAGGAAGGAACATTATTATTCTCCACGCCAGATTCTATAAAGCTTGAGGATGATGAAGACAGGCCATTTCCCACGTCACTCTCTTTACTCGATCCGATGACCTGTGTTCCGTGAAAAAAAAAATTGTGATGAAGTCACGTACGCTATTTACACCAATTTACATAATTGTATTGTGTCGACATTAATTTTCCATTTTGGTTTCGCTTACTTCATGAAGAATACGTAAGGCGAGAGGAAATGCAGTGAGCAAAACGGTGTAATTGATGAGCACTGAGAGACATACAAACGTGCATAAAGCCTCCAACCGCCGTATTCCTATTTAGAAATAATTACCATAATTCATAAAATAAAATTACTACATTTTCTTTTACAGTGGGAAGAATCGCGTAAAACGGAGACATTTTATCAGTTTATTAATGCACATTAAGGTGCAATTCAATACCTGAACAGTATCCTAATAAAAGCACAATGCATTCTATGACGGTATCCAACGTTAGCCAGGGTGCCAGGATCTTCACACCCTGGACAATGTTCGAAGAACACGCTTTAATTTTACAGCATTCTGTGTTTTGCAGTGCAATACTGGTAAGAAAGCAGGCTCGCGGGAGGTCCAATAT
>JAANSQ010003416.1:0-10153 GCA_036850885.1 Lepidocyrtinus dapeste
ATGAGATGTTCACGTTTCATGTTCGGGGAAATTGTTATGTGGGGAAATCGATGTATGGGGAAATTATTGTATGTGGAAGCTGTCATGTGGGAAAATTGTTGTGTGGGGAAACTGTCGAGTGGGGAAATCGAATCGGGAAAATTGTACGTATGGAAATAATTTGTTGGGAAATTGATATGGAACCTGATTTAGCATAAAAAGTTTTACTTTGGTCTAATAAGATATGAAAAGATGCAAACAAACAAAACTGCACACAAATATCTCGGGATCTATTAAATATTTTTTAGAAATAGAGTTTAGGCTTAAAAGGCTAATGAGTATTAGTTCTCTGGAAAATGTTAGTATCAAGTATCATTGTCTAGCCTTAAAAAGGCAAGATGAAAATTTGTTACGTCTACATATGTACTTTCATTGCATTAAAGTTCTTACTTGCACGTTCTTGAAAAAGAGTATGGAACGTGTTTAACATATGTACACTTGATTTCATTTTCTAGCTGTTCATTCCCCTTCCTAGTGTCTTTTGTAAGCACAATACTTCATCTCAAAACTAATTCAATAGAAGCAGTTTGGTAAAGCAGCCACATAGTCCACCACCACGTACTCACTCACTCAAGTTGCACATAAAAATCGTCTGTATTCTTTCCTCAATTCTAAGATACAAAACTAAGGGGGAAATAGTTTTTTTTCGTTGTTACATCTAGACTTTCACTTTATAGGCTTCATTGCCGTATCATCATTCTCATCAACGTCAAGGCTATAGAAAAAACTATTTTTTGGGGGGGAAGTACACACACAAGCTTTATGAAATAAAGTAGACTTTTTTTATATAAAATGGATGGGGCTTGATTAAGTCAATGTTGATTGAAAAAACATTCATTTTACTTTCCTCTCTTTTGTACTTTTTCCGTAAGGGAGTTTGTTCCGTATCCTCTGAATGAGGCATAGTGTACAAGCTCAGGCTGTTTTTTCCTCCATTTCAATTTTATTCACGAATCTAGCATCAAAAATTGTAGTAAGTTTGGGGATGTCTATTGTTGTTGATGGCGACGATAAGAATGATGATGATGATACTTGGATTACAAGTGACAATTCAACGGCAACACCACAACTCTCTTCTCTCAGTTCACAAGTCGTCATCCAGCACTTCTTCTGTGAGATAGTACATTCTTAACAAAAATCTATTCGTTACTTGCGGATTCCCATTTACGAATCCTTTCATTTTTACTCTTTTTCAACTTTTCTCAAACTCACTTTGGCACAATGAATCTCACTGTGTAATCGAGTTATTTCCCATTCTAACGAAACATTTTCTCAGTCATTGTGGAGAAACAGGGTCACTAAAATAATGGAATTTTCTTTCTCCAGATAGGATAAACGGAAGTAAAATGACGACTACAATGATGATGATTATGTAGTCCTAGTCAACATAAATGATAAAATCTTTAATGAGGATGTACACAATTCCTTAAAACTCACAATGTCATGCTACCTTTCTGCTTGAAAATTATCAAAATATTTAAAAATCAAAACAAGCATAACATACCTAAACTATTCAGGATGGCGCTCCTAAGCCCAAGTGTAAAATCTAAACGAGAGATTAAAAGCAAACTGATTTCATCATTATAAGAGATGAAAAGCGATGATTCATGCAGGTCAAGAGAGAATTCTAGAGAGAAAATGTTTCTTTATCGAAATAATGCTTCTCATTTTATTTGTATTTTTCGCCGTAGAAGTTCCAATATAGAATTTCATAGTTTCCATACAACACTAAAGCAGCTTTGGTATTCTGAGTTTCGTAACTAAAACCGAAAAAAAACTAGTTGAACTATGGAGTGAAAGGGAAAGTGAAAGAGAAAAAGCAAACAAAAAGTATATTCTGCTTCCCGACCAGAGCCGTTATTGCTACATACTCTGTATTGGGTTAGGGGAAATGCGTTTCTCTAAACTTGTTTGGCCTCTTGTGTGTAGCACCATCTCCATCCAAGCTTATTACTTTAGCGGAATTAATATGTTTTTCAGAATTTGAGTGCATTTACATTAACAACTGATTTTTTTCGTACATTACATACTGTCTAAAATGGTTGGTTGAGTATGTACACGAAAGTAATGGAAATGGGTTTTACTTAGCCAGGGGCACCTATCATATCACTAAAATACCGTATGAGGCGCAGCACACGTGACTATCCTCATTCACCGCAACCTCATATTTTTCGAACAAATGTGGAAATGTGTATGTAACTTTTGTTTTGTGGCCCTTTCATTTTGTGAATATGTAGAAAGTGTTTGGAAGAATGTGGAGAGGAAAAATGGAAAAGTTGGGGACTTGAAACATGCGGAAATTTTTATTTTTTCTTGATGAACTAACGAATATACTTATATGAAGATGAAGCACCCATTTTGCATACAGAAATGGAAAATACGCTGAAAAAAAATGGTACGAGGGCTGCAACCTTTTTCATTTTTGGTGACCATTATACTCATGGAAACAGTTCTTACCAGAAAAGGCTTTTGACAAAGTTACCAGATACCAGGATAGAAGGATACAGCAGGATGGTATCAGACTAGAGTAATAATTTAAATAAGGATAGGATATTTGAGACAAAAAAGGGAGTGCTTCGGAATGAAAAAAGGAGATGGTGAAATGGCTAAGACAGTTTTGAGGGGAAAATGGTCCCTCCTTGTCAACTAAAAGTTATGATAGGGACATACATTTGAGGTCAGAAGCAGGAGAGGAAACAATGTTTGTACGGTTCGCCACAAAAAATAGTGTCTGTTGGAACTGGTAATATATTATGGCGACAGCGTGGGTGAAATGAGATGCATGATAATGTGCTGAAAATGCAAGTTAAAGTGGATACATGCACTGCATAATATTGCTAGTTTGAAATGGGAATATATCGGCTTGTGTAGGTTCATATGGGGGGACGGTGTTAAAAGATGATTATTATGATAGGCGTGAATGGCTTGCACACAAGCATTTTGACACTGTTTTCTTGGTAAAAATTGGAAAAAAAATGTGTAGTTCTTCCTTTGTGTGTAAGGTGACTGATAAGTAGGGATCAGCTAGTCAGCTGTCATATACACATGTATGTAAAATAACTGATAGAAATAAGAATTTTTCACTAGATAATCGTCACTATACTGCGGTTTTGGGGAAAGTTAAATGGAGAAAGTGGTTACGTTACGAGATGATGAAAAATATAGATTCAGCATTAAATGATACATAGCTTATGTGTTGTTAGATTGAATAGCTTCCTTGTGGAGTGTAATTCAAGCTTATAGCTAATACCACCGGAGGCGTCGACAAGGACAACATTTGTTTCAAATTCCACCTCATAAATTCAATAAATGCTGGGCGGCGGCCGGAGTAAGCCAACTGCCAGTTTATAATCGAAAATACATCTTTAACTTGACTTGCTGGATTATATGCTAGAATAAATTTTCCATCACTTCGAGGCAAATGCCTACTATACACTATAGATAGAAGCTATTTAGGGATCTAAGCTTACGCAAGGTAACACTTGAGACTTTGTTTAGTATCACTCTAATTTCTGCTTGTTTTCCCTAATGAAGGAAGTGTTGACCTGCTTCGTATGAATACAAATAGCTTTCATTTGCTAAAATATACATGAGTTGGAGGAAACTCGGAGACGATGAGAGGGTACGTTCTTTTAGCTGGCGATTATTGTACGCATAGGTAATCTATCATGTTGAAAATAACGTCATTTGTATTCGTCGCTCCGTCTTTACCATCCTGGATTGTGAGCATCGTTAGGTGCTAGAAAATATTGTCCCTACTCCTTAGGCCACACTCAAAATGCTTCTTTCAGTGCTTTCCCCGAACGTTGATAGTGATGACAGTCAGTGACACAATCGTACAACTGTTCGCCATCTTAGACAAAATGAGCCATCTCATCAAGTTAGAAATAGCAAAACAAAAACCATTGGGAGATTTCCTCTGTACCATTCAAAAATAATTATTTATTGAGATGAATTGCTCACTTTAATTTGTAAATCGAGGATTTAAAGTCAGCAAGAATGTTGCCTAGAATGTGCACTTAGCGTGCTAAGTCTTATTGCACGAGATGCAAAGACCATGTAAGCCAAAATAAACTGGATATTTTGAACATTTTTCTGCTTGGGAAAAATATACTGAGATAATCTGATATGATTTCGATGATACCGTACCTACTATCCGTATGCTTTTCAGGGAAAATCATTTTTTATCTTGTTCCAGTCAAGTCTCATGTCCTCCAAAAGACTGGGATAAAAATACCCTAGTTTTTTGTGTATAAAACTGACAAAGGTTTTATCCTGCCTTAGCTTTTATCAGAAGTTTTCAACAAAAACAACGTGGAAATAAACGTCTCTTGTGTCTGTTGTCCAAAACGCTAGTGTAAGTAGAGAGCTACCACTACGCATTAAATTTCCATCCAAAAGAGCCAGTTTTTTTAAGCTCGTAATTACGCAAATAAATGCTTGATCAGTTTCCACAGCAAAAAGAACTTTGTTTAGCGAAGCGAAGTCAAAGTCACTGCACCACATTGAGAGCTAAAAGAGAAAATACATGTTATCTCCACAGATCTGTTTTTAGATAAAGGGCAATGATAATATAAAAGTATGTGAAGCACGCCTTTTGTGTAATACTATTTAGTCGTGAGAGCGGATTAAACTTGCTTTTTTGTTTTGTCCAGTTCTAAGCCTTTGTCACAAAACTAGCCACATGCATATATTTTTGCCTTTTTTGTTTTCAGGTATACAAAGCATAGAACTGAGGACTTCGTGTTCGTACAACTTTTCTACGACTTCTCTTTCAACAAAAATTTGTGGATGATAACGAATGTCCCTTTCTCCCTGGAAAAAAACTGAGTATGTTTGTATGCATGAATGACAATAGATGTATGTACATAGTGCATGTAAGACCTCCTAGATTCGCATTACTATTCAGGCTGTGGAACTCCAAAAAAGAGGATGAAAGGGTGTGCGTTGCCTTCTAAGAGAATGACACAAAAAAACTTGACTGGAACCTTTTGTTGCATTATTAGCATTACTTGTCAGGTCTGATGTTCCCTTTCAAAAAACATTCCTGTTTCAAAGCCTCCTAGGCATCGTGCATGTCATTAAAAAAGTGCAAAGCTGCTGTTGGTAAACTCCAAAAAGGAGAGAAAATCTGTAGTTTTTATGGGCGCCACTAAGTCATGTAGACTCTGCGGGCTCTTTACTTACAGAAAAAAGCTCACTTTATTCTTTTGCATAACATTAATATTAAAACCTTGAAATGATCAAGAATGCCCTTAGTAAATATGAACATGATACATACTGGATTTGAAGCTTTACTTCCATTCTTTATATTAAACACGAGCTATAGTAGCTCATCTCATTATGGTTACATTTATTGCACAAGAAAGAGAGCATATTATATGCTTACAAACTGATGGACAACATCCCTGAGCGTTCCTTATTCCAAAAGCAGAGTTTCTTTCGTATGAATTCCAGGCGGTTGAATTTTAAAAGCTGACCTGAATATTACAAATCAGAGAACTATGCTAACAGAAATAATTATGTAGTTTCATAAGAATATAAAGTGCGCTAGTTATACTTCACTGAGAATATTGCAGTTCTCCAATGAAGAGCTTATCAGAGATAAAATATAGAATTTACTTAGCACCATCTGATAGCTCATCAGCCTAACTTCATTTTTCTTAAAACAATAGAGCCATTTATGAGGGAAAGTTTGTAGTATCTTATCGCATCAGTCATTCTATAACAAGTTGGGTTACAAAGAGCAGTTTCAGCGTTAACTTTAGTAAAGACTGATGAAAAGAATAGGAACCAGAGCGCAAAGTCAGACAAAGAAGGCAATTCCATAACGCTCACATCAATATTTTCACACTCAAGACTTTGGCTAAGCGGTTTCGTATTGTTTGGCGGATGCTCGTCAAACTTGTTTCCCACGGCGTGTATCGCGAAGAGAAGCAGTTTTCTATGGAAATTTGAGGAGGAGAGATTTTAAGTCACTTCTTAAAGGCAAGTCTCGTCTTGAAAAGAACTATTCAAAAAACTTCTCTCGCTTTTATGTTAATTTTGTGACTCGTGTAACCTACTTAACCCTTATCCTTCAAATGTCACCGCATTACGATTACTTAATATAACAACACTAGGAATAGGTTGGACACAAATTTTAACAGAGACCACTTGCCGTTACTGCATATTAAGATTTTCAGTAGGCTCAGCGGTCTCAAAGTACTTCTTCCAGTGAAAACTAGACATCTTTCAAAAGTATCAAACTCTTTGAAAAAAAAACTGCTCAAGTCTAATCTAAAGTAAAGGGCACGTTCAGGAATAATGCGAAATAATTCATTGAAATAATCTTTGAAAGTTTTTTTTTCTCAAAGTGATTTACTCAGATAATTTTTGGGATTCTCGGCTCCACTTGTGTCTAGTGAAGCAAGATAACTATGTGTTACCATAATATTTAATTAACTTTTGTGTAGAGATTTTACACTCGAATAATTCCCTGCCC
The DNA here is from genome assembly GCA_036850885.1 of Lepidocyrtinus dapeste. Classification (NCBI taxonomy): domain Eukaryota; kingdom Metazoa; phylum Arthropoda; class Collembola; order Entomobryomorpha; family Entomobryidae; genus Lepidocyrtinus; species Lepidocyrtinus dapeste. The sequence continues at coordinate 6,524 of JAANSQ010003416.1, forward strand.
CACGTTTTATTATTCTTGAAGAGAGGTATTCTTTATTATAAAAAGTTATCCAGATGTAAAAGAGAATCTTTCCCTGAAGACACCATAAAAAGATTTTTAAGTGTTTTAATTCGTACGAGAGGAAAAGTATTGAAGTGAGTAGGGCAGAGGAAAAGCTATCTGTTTGAAAAACTAGACTAATCTCATCTTGTTCGCTATCTCCATCCATCCATTTTTACAGCATGACCAACGCATCGTGTGCTAGAGGGAGTGTGAACAATATCGTAGCAGACATGGCTTATAAGTCCGTATATTTTCATAACGAACCAGTTGAATCTATTCGGTGGTAGTGGAAAGAAAGCCATTTAATATTTTATACGGGGAGATAAAGTTACTTCACCCGTTCAATTTAATATCTTTTTGCTTGTAGCTATTCAAGACATACGACAATACTTGTTGTGGGGCGAAATGAGGGAAAGTGCAAGCTTGCAGCTTACCTCGGTCTAATACCATCTCATGTTCTCGCCACGCCAGGTCCAGTCAGCTTAATAAAATTTTACACCTTCATCATTCATCTCTTTTCACCGATATTGAACAGTGTGGATGAATGCCTGAGCTAGAGCCAAGCCAATTTCCTAGTCTAACTTTCCTCTCGAAAACGGCTAGGAATAACAAAGAGTCAGCAAGTGGTTTCACTTGAAAACCAAAATCCTAGTGTAAGCACTGCTCCGTCTCTATGGCCAATATTATGTTGCAATTACCACGGGAGATAAAGTGATCTCTTTACTACTCTGCAAAAGCAACTCTGGGGATTCATTAGCTTCCATTTTTAGAAACACTTTTTTCCCTCCTTCTGTTTTCCCATTTTTCTCATACGTCATGGGAGGCTGTGTTGTCTATTTTACAGCACAAATATTATGTTGTCTCTTATCTACAAGGCAAACGCACATACATACGGACGCTACTGCTAATCCGGTTATCCACCACAGCTTAGTGAAACCCGTGTGCTATCCAGTTACAATTTTTTTATTGACGGGGGCCAGTTGTACGAGCTAGTGATTGAGTGATCTTCCTAAATGACTTTCTCCCTAGACTCGAGAGATCGCTTGAAAACATCAACATTTTTCGCAATCAGAAATTGTTGCCAGTAGCATTATAATGTGAAGATGGTATTATCTTATTTAAAACTTCATTTACGATGGGCTGTGTAAAAAAATGCCCCCTTTTATTATTTCATTACTCCACCATATGCCTTTTGTAATAAGCCTGGCTAGCTTTTTATTGGCGCCGCTAGGGCGGAAAATAAAAATGTAATCATAAAATGCGGAATGAAATCATAAATTTTGCCATGGTTGGCCTTGCCTTCTCTAATTCCTTCCAATATTTTACGCGTTGACATGAGACAAGACCTTCCAGATTGCTTCTACTCTTTATGCCTGTGCCTAATTCCTATGATTTATGTTGGCCAGTAAGAAAACGGCACTAGAGCCAGAACAAAACTTCCAGTTCAAAACAATAGCATACCTTTCTTACTGTAGGAATGTCTTTTTGCCCTTTCTTCTTCACGCCTTTTTCCCAGCCAAAATGTTAAAATTTTGGTACGCGAGTTGATTGAAACTGTGGCTAATAATCACAATCGGCTGTTTTTCTCCCATTATTTGTTGTCTTCCCACAATATCTGAGTTATAGGATGTAAAAATTTTTGGCGACTGTTTGGTCTTCATCTAGAAACCAAAACTAATGCGAGCTGCCTACTTTCATTTCGTTTCGTTATTACGGCCTTTAACCGCTAGTCTTGGCCTGGCTAAATATTTCACTCAAGGAAATAGCTTGGGCTCCGCAAATTTCCTTAATTTTTCTACGATATAGACTATGGTTTCTTCTGAACATGTTTCCTCCATAAAAGGAAGAAATAACATGAAAATTATATAATACAAGAGTTCCCTAATGACAACATTTACAATCAAGCACACAGTTTCATTACATTACCCGACCAAACACCGCATAAACTTTTGAATATTAGTCTCATCAAAGTAAATAACCAACATTCTAGTATTCATTCACATTTCCCATATTTCCATCTCAGTAGCGCAATCATGCATAACACGATACGGTTTCCTTAATTTGTTGAAATTCCTTGAATACCCATTGCACACTGGTTGTTCTGGTATTAACAGACTTGGAAGAGATACAGGATGCGTGTAGGCTCAGAAATTATTACTTAATGTATATTTTACGGGCTGTACAGAAGTCTAGAAGCATTTACCACGTGTAGGATGGTTATACCTAAGCATTGATAAAATATGAATGCCTTCGTTCCATATTTTCTCTCAGCACACATGCAGTGCAGCGATAGGATTGCATTTTTTGTAGTTGAGGCGTATGGATAAAATCCGATTTATTGCAGCTTTCACTCAGGATTTCCAATCCTGTCTTGAGAGTAAAATGAAGATACATATGTTCGTACCACAACCCGCTTACTTATACATTGATATTGATTGTAGACACGCATTGCTAATATGAAATGCGGAGAAAATAAATAACAATCTTGGTTCATTTCGCCTTATAGGACAATGTTGTCTTTGGATAGAAACGCTGAGATGAGGCAAATAATATGTAATCTAATACTATGATGAGTGATTTTGAGGATAATGTATGGTTGCTCCGCTGCTCTTTTCAATTGTTGTAGATCCTTATGGATGTATGTTGTACGTAGGCTTTTACCATCAAAGCTAATAAAAAATACGACACGTTATATCGTTGCGGATAGTACTGCTTCTTCGAAGCCTTTCACAAAAAGTCATTCAGTCATTTTGTTTTCTATGTAGCCTCGCTAAACTTATTCCTAGACAAAACAAATGAATGGGAGATATAATCCTGAATGCATCATAAAATCTATTTTGCTTCATATGGTCATATAAAATACATTTTTTTATTAAGCTAATGCCCCAATAAGCCTAAACCATGACTTTTTTCACTCAGACAGATATAAACGAAAAATGGAAATTTGTGCCAGTTTCAACGCGGAATACACACAAAAGGCGATAGTCTTCCTTTGTATTATACTCTAAACCAACAGGATATTAAGGTTCTTTTAAGAAAGGAAAGAAAAATTTGCTGAAATGTTGTTGTCGCCGCTCCTTCATTGTGTATGCCGTATTTTGGCAGGAAGTCATGAGAATACCGTTTCCAAAAAATGCATTGGTTAAAAGGAGAATAAGAGTGTATGTATTCTATTTCACAAGAAAAAAATATTTATACTGCTGATTGTGAATATTCCTCCAACTCGAGTATTTGTAATTTCTGAATGCACTTAGTTTGGCAAAGATTTATTTCACAAAGATAAAAATTTTAATGCCACGTAATAAATACTGTTAATAATTTCCAATTGGCGAACCTAATCAATTCTTTCATGAAGATTGGATAAGGAAAGGAAGGAAAAAGAAGTAGCTAGAAAACTCTCATGTGAGCTCATTTTGTTGTAATTTGAGTGAAAATATGCATGTAAATTCTGCCAAGTTAAATTTATGTCGTTCCGAGGAATGCAGTTTCTCGATTGGTATTGATCTCATAATCAGTAAAAATATGAATTTACATGTTTTAACGTTATAGGTATTAAGTAGGTACTTGAAATTACAATTTTTAATTCTC
>JAANSQ010003417.1:0-10152 GCA_036850885.1 Lepidocyrtinus dapeste
CCACATTCACTTAACTAGCTCACCAATTTTAATTCAAATAATATTTTAAAGTAATCAAAAGTAGAAATTTCTTAATTTCATAAGTTATAATTTTAAAATGACTTTAAGTCAGTAAAATATTACATTAGGCAAACCTAAAATATTAAACTTTTATTACGATAAAGACATAGTTTAATTAGTACCAGCAGCAAAATAAATCTACTCTAATTGTCTCTAAAATAGCATTCGCGCTTACACCAAGTAGGCACAGTCTCAACAAAAGAATAAGACTTAATTAAGGATACACTTTCCTTGCAATTTAAAAACTGAACTGTGCCTTTTTGTGCTCACAAATAAAATTTCGATCCTCAATAAAATTTTAAACATTTGAAAATCTCCCATAAAATTTTTTCATTCTATGTAGTTTCATAAAAGCTACTAATAAAAATTTATATTTTCTCTTGATCAATAATATGTTTTAGAGAATATTTCATATTGCACCATATTTTGCCTTTGTATGTTTTTTTGTATTCATCACTATCAAAAATCTGAAATTTTTTTCCTGCCTTTTTACACATTGCTTGTTCCATAGTAAATGCATAAAATGTCTTTCTTTCTAAGTACGTTACAAGACTACCCCAGCCTATTCTTATCCACCTGCTTCCCCACTCTTCGTCTTTTCTTCCTTGCCTGTCTTTCTCTCCTTGACTTCCTCCGCGGTGGGTAAAAATAGTAAAGGAAACATTCCCAAGATGCAACCTAGGAGAACTCCAAATGCTCTCCCGAGGTTACAGGCCCATCTCACTGACGCGGATGCCATTTGACTAGGAGTAAGGTCCGGGTCCTTGATCCCAATTTTCGCCGCGAATCCTTCAACGTACCACGCAGAACCTATACCGGCTACGTCAGAAATAGCATTTCCCAAAGCGGCAGCGGCCATCGTTGATATTCCTAAAGCTGTTCCGATTGTAATATCGATATAGTCACCCTAAACGAAACAAAGTACAAAAAATACATTTTTAACTTGACAATTTTTCCTGTTATCCAAATGAAATGCGGTGCGAAAAAAACGCCATAAAGGAAAAGAAAGCTAACACTAGCTAAACAATGGGTTAGTACTTTCTCCGACGACGTTTCGTTTACAGTTTCATATGATTCCCAAGACGTAAATAAATCCCCATTGGAGCAAAGTTTCAACAGGAGAGGAAAATTTTCAATCTAAAGCGTAAAGTAGAGCAAGCCAAACAAAGCAAAAAATTTGCGAAGCGTATGTAAAACAAAAGAAACCGAAATTTTCCTTTCGTCCATTGGCGCGCGGTAGCTGTTATTCTGGGATCGTTATTGTATTGGGAGGTTAGCAAGCTCCATGAAACAATAACTGCAAGGCAGTCTATAGTTTCACCATGTTTTTTTTACATTTTTCTACCGCTTTACCCTGTTCTTCCGTAATTTGACAAGTTACCTGGCTCTGATCCCAGTGGGATAGGAAGTGTATGTTATTAATGGGGAATAAATTACTTTACAGAGTTCACATAACACACATAACTTCCATAAAACCTAGGTTTTTATGGCCTTGCATTTTTTCCTCCAGCGCGTTTTATATAAATCTACAGGCAAATATCGAACATTTTGTGGTTTACAGTTACATACTCCATTAAATGCGTAGATGTTTAGGTAGTTGATCATAATAAAACACAATGGATTATATCTTTGCATCACTTAATTCTACGATTCCTCAAGGAAAATAAATTCGAATTATATAGTCAATCGAAAATATTTGCGAATGTTTCTTGCAAAACGCGATACCGGTTTAGTATCTTTCCCTAGAGTTTCGGAAGAATTAAAAATTATTTATTTACGTTTGCTTCCATTCCTTCAGAATGTCCTACATAATTATTTATTGGAGAGGATGTAGGAAATAAAATACGTCTCCTTCAACTTCACTCTCTTGGGAGAAAGTGGCGATGAAACCGAATACAAGAACCTTATTTACTATAGACTTGAATAACGAACACTTTTCAAACAAACTAGAAGAAATTCTTTCTAGATTTTGGTGTCTTTCTTCAGCGCCATAACCAAATGGAATAGGGTACCTCCTTAAATCCATCCATCTCATCTCTTTGTTTAAGTGACGTGCACGAAACATGAGAGATCAGGAGAATTAAGGATGTTGGAAACACCTGAGCTGACTTGAGCTTCCTACATAAAAAATCTATTCGTTTTCTAACGGGAGTAAAAATACTATTCTTTATTTTCCTGTTACTTTCGTGCTCAAGTCTTTCCTCACTCAGTCACTTCCTTATTTTAGGTTATGGGAACTACTAAAGCCCAAACTAAGAGAAAGTAGAATGGAAAAGTAATAAGAAAAGAACATAATCCTTTCCATCATCCCCATCCATATCTAGTCTAAAATCTAGAACAACATTTTTCTCATTTTAACTTTCTCTTGTTTCCTCCACCCATATCCGAACCAGGACTCAAGATAAAGGACGCCTATGTAGGGAAAGTGAAAACGTGTAGAGGGACCGTGAACGACAGGAGGAAAAATGAATGTTATCTGTTGTGGAACAAGCATCCCATTTCTTTTGAAATTCTACTTATTTTATTCTCGCAATATGTTCCAAGTCAAAACCCTCCAGGAAACAGATAAATCGACCATGATAGAGTAAAAGAAGCAGGTGAAATGTAAAAATGCAAAAAAAAGGGTAAATCCAACAAGTCATTTTTCTCACGTCGATTTAAGACGTATAACTTAAATTGCTTAGATAAAAATAAAAATTTATGAGGGTGATTTTCGTTCCATCTTCCCCCAACATATGCGCCTGCTGGTGGATCCCTGAAATACATACAGAGTGAAGAGTTCACCAAGTGGAACACCGAAGAAGCGAATATTAGCAAAGTTTTGCAACAAAAGTCTCCACTCAATAAGTAGAATAGGCGCGTCCTTTGGCAAAAATAAATCAAAACATTTTGATTCATTCGAAAATTTAAATGTAATAAAAGGGCTTTGAGTGTAACGATGCGATAACCAAGTACATAAAATCGAGTAGAATAATAAATAAATATCAAGTACGATCTACAAGCCCTTTTCCGCTGACATCGAAATTGGACCGGAATTCAATAAACGAGTTGCAAGCTAGAGAAATAAAAGAAACATAGAAAATGGACAAATAAAAGTTGTAATTCGACCACTTGTACTACTAGTACCTACCACGCAAATCGTAGCTGTACAACGGTGAAAGCTGAGAGCTTATCTTTGACAAAGACTCAAAATGAAAGCGAGTGAAACAAGAAACACAAAGGAAAGCAGTAATTTTCTCCTTGTATGGTAGCTTCCACGAACGTGACAGCCACTTTGAAGTGTTTTTAAATTCACATAGACATGGCCATTCATTCAATTCTGAAATCCGTGCAACCATAGTTTAGAATTTAAATCTGAAAAGGCTATAGAAATGCAAATGAAAGCGAAAACTACTTTTCACCCAGTATAAATATTTCAACTTGTTCCCACTGAATCGCAAATTAAACATTTGTGGAGGGTTTTTAGCTCAAAGAATAATTTTTGTAGCGTATTTCTGACTACTAGGGTCAGGCAAAGCTAATTTAGTAGCAGAAGCGATGTATAATGCTGGAAATATTCCAAAAGGAATGAAAAATATTATTTTATTTTATTTACCGCGAGAATCATGATGAGATTGTCGAGAAACCCAAAGCCAATGAAAGGTAAGGCATTTTTTACAGCGACTGCACGTCCCCAGTTCGTCCATCACATCACGTTCATTTTCATTCGAAAGAGCACATCCATTTGTGACGCAAGACAGTACATTGAAAGAAGAGACATTCCAAAAAATAAATACCCAGAAGAAAAGATCACCATGGCTTGAAATTTGTTTCCGACATGCACCAGCCTACTAGCCATCTCCCAAAAGGAACAACCAACCTAACCGTCACGTCCCAAATGTCATATTATGTCCATTTCATAAAAATGTCTGATATGTCTACTATATTTTGAGTGCAATCCGAAGTGAAAGCATATTAAAGAAAGTATTTCAAGAAGTAGAGCATGCATAACACTAAATTTCGGTCGTGATTTCCTATCCAACATGAAAGTCAATCCCATTAGAGCATGCCCAACTCTTTGCATTCTCATTCCACTCAAAAAAATATGTGGTGTCCAGTCTTTAGAGTTTTTATTAAAGAGGTTCTTTACTTTTTGCATGCCACACAAATTTACGACTTTCATTTCCTCCTCAAAAATATATTTCATTGTTGTATCGTAAGAGGCAAAAGTGATGTACGCGATGGAGACTGTTTGGTACTAAAGGAATTTTTTTGGGATTCTTAAAAAAATTCCAGACAAAGCTCTCTATCGATCTGGAGAAAAGTCACTCAAGTTTGCTTTTACAATGGAAAAAAGTCACTCAAGTCAAAGTCTAGAAGAAACAACTATGGTTAGAGTGGGTGACCAAATAAGTAGACCAGTAAAAGGAGTCCAGTCTCAAGTCGACTTCCATTTCGCTCATGAACAACAAAACTGGCAAAAGTGTATTGAAATGAAAGGGGACCATTTAAGGTACTTCTTTAGTCCATGTTTCCCTATTTTATCCTCTGACATGTCTATTTTGTCTTTGTCTTATTTCCATATTAAATTTATGCTCCACAAATTACACTTTAATTCTACTGTTGGTGCTACCAAGAAAATTCATGGGATGTGTATGGCGTACTTGGAAGTTGGAAGGGTACATGATGGCTCTAGGCTCCCTAATTAATTACTCTCCGCTATTACTTCCACCACACAATATCTTACCTGCCCATATTGCTGAACCCGGAGCTGGTGGAGCTTTCTCATCTGAAACACAGAGAAAAGGATTAATAGCCAAAGTTCACCAAAAACATATTCATTTTTGCCGTGATTTTTGTTTCCTTTCTTTAGAACAAACTTGTTTCGTTTGTGTATGCCTACAGACATTTCCTCGAATGAAGGGAAAGATTGCTAAACTTTACAAGTTTCCATTTAAAAACCAAAACTTTTCTAAAAGGGGAAATAATGTCTAGAGTTGTAAAATCGCATCGTTAATTATTTAAAAGCTTAAACCAAGTTTAAGTAAATACAGAAAATTCCTAAGGAAAGAAAAAATTTTCAGTCTGGACTCCAGGCTCTAGAGTTTACAAACTATAAGTATAGTACTCAGCGAACCAATTTGCGGAGATTATTTGCGGCTTATATGGTGTTTACAGCTACGAAGGAATTTATCTCTACTAATGACTCATGAATGTAGGAAACCATTCAATAGGCCACGTTTACCGGGTAAATCAACAGGGAAATTTGGAATCACTACAGGAAAAAATTTTGGTACCAGGAACCATGGGAAAATGTCCAGATTTTATAACAAATGATTATGAACTTGGACAATAAACGTCAAATACTAACACATCCTCCTACAAAATGTCCTCGCTCACGCAAAGGATTTCAATTTGATGAAGAAAAAGGACCTTAGAGCAGAAAGCAAACCGCATCTTTAGCCTCTCTCCCTAAGAACTAATGCATAGATAACAAGGCGCAAATAACGCTCATTTGTTCCATCGTCTTTTAGTCCTTTACATAAGCTTCTGGTTTCTAATCAGTTTCCTTCGAGGCGAAACTAACGCATGTACCATGTTTTCTTAGGAAACGGAAGGAGATAAGAAAATACAAATAATGAAAGGAACCATGTTAGGCTTGTTTGCCTTTATCTTACGGTCTATTTATGATGTCGATAAACTTTCATTACTCATCAAACTCATTTTATTTCAGTTAACTAGTAAACATCTAAGAGGAAACTCTAAAGATCACAGACTACATTGACTATAGAAGACCTCAAGGCTTTGGATTTCATTTTACCCCGAGAACATACCCTAAACGCTAAGGGAACTCTAGAAATTCATTTTGAGCTTGTTAAGAGCCCCAACAAGATGTTTGGTTCCCACACTGTAACGCTACATGGTTCATGCCGCACGCTTAAAGGAAGACTTAGAAGTTCTAAAGTTTCGCTTCAGAGAAAGTAAAAGGAAATCTTACATCCTTCCTTTTTATACATGCATCGTTTCTTCACAAAATTACGAGAGTTCCTTCACGACAAGCGACACACTTTGCTAATTTCCATAACGCTATCACTTTTCATTCCATATTTTTTGAGCATTTGTACGTCACGTAAAATTATTAATTACACTCATTTGCCGTCACTAAAACGACCTTCCTTTTCCATTTCATCTTTTACTCTCTCCCGAATAATTATCTCCTTCAATTTAATTATTCATTTCTAAGAGCTACATATACACCTTCATAAGAGCCTAGTTTTAACAATTTGCCCACACAAAGTATATCACCGGAAGGCAATCTTCCTCCCACCATCTTAGAGAACGCTTCACGGTACTATCCCAAGACACGTAATTTAAACTCATACATATGTCAGCCCTTCTCTTTTTTATATTCAAAAATGAGTGATAGCATGGCGAAATCGCATCACTTACGTACATTAACATTGTGTACTCAGCAGAGCGTACATATGAGCGATGGGATAAGCCAAGATTATTATGTAGGAAATTACCCCAGTCTACCACAAAGACTTTTTTTTCATTTTCATGGCCTACACTTACTCCCTTTTTATTACCAAATTTTCATTAAATCCTCGCAGTATAATGCTGTCATGAAATGGTTTGGAACACTAAAAAACATGATGGAAGACCTTCTTGACAGTCTCATTTTCAATTTAAAAAATTCTTCTCATTTTTTTACACAATTCAATATTTTTCGAAGGCTTCCACGATATTTTTTCTATGACATGGCTCCCACTTAGGATGATGTCATAAGTCGATCACCCTCTTTGTTAACTACACAAACCAATTTTCTCCCAAGGAGAAAGGTGAAAGCCTCAAGACGAAAATATTTTCCTCAAAAAATGCATAAGAACCTCATTTGTTTTAAAAATGGGGAGCATTGAGAAAGAGGCTCAAGGCTAGGCTATAGGAAGCTCAAGGCTTCTACAAACCATGTCTTTTTTCACCAATTTCCTGTCCTTCCCCAGTAAAGAGAATATACAGCGGAAGCGGATGAGGAACATCCAAAAACCATAAGTCAAGAACATTAATATTATACATTCTATCCTAATATGATTTCCATGAGAATAAGCTTATTTTTTTTCTACAAAAATAGGGAGAAAATTTTTTAGGAGCCAATCTTCAGCCTAGAAAATCCATTTTAGCTTTATCTGTAGGGTACTCTCATTCTCCCAAAAAGATTTTCCCAGTTAGCTGTCTTCATGTCAGTCATGACTCATGAGTGAGCATTATTTTTCCTTGAGGATACTATTCTTTCGGGAATTACTGTAATATTCAAGCTTTAAGCTGTAGGATGTCTACACATAACATGAAGATCATGACCATGCTCCTACTTTTCCTTCACTCACGTCTTATCGTCAGAGTATCATCACCATAGTCCACCTTTCATTTTTCAAGTAATATTCCTGACGTCTATCTACTTACTTTTTATGGACTCAAAAGTAAACTAAAACATTCCTTAAGGAAAGGAATATTGAACTTTTGCTGCATTCTCTTTTTCCTCTTATAACATCCCTGCATATCTCAACCTGTTACAAGAAGAAACTAGCACGACATTAAACTAGCCATCGATAAAACAGTCTTATTTGCTCTTCCAACGAGGTTTAAAATTTTAGGGAAACTATTAAAAACAGTCTTTTCCTTCCTTTATTTACTTTCAGCGATTCGTTTGTCTTTCTCCTTCCCTATAAGCTCATCAGCATGCATGCTTCGTTTTCCAAGTAAAAATTGACAAATCGAATTCGAATATTGAATATGGACTAAGGACGAAGGACGAAGAAGATCAGATACTACTTATACAATATTAGATTGGAAACTTAAACTTACACCAACAGAATTTGGAATTTTGTTTCCGTTCCTATACAAAATTTAGGGTGCTGAAATATTCCAAACCAGCAACTTTCCTAGGATACACTCAATTTCCTTAACAAAGTTTATTATTCTCCCCACAGCCTTCCTGTCACTTTTTCCGCCACTTCAAAGTCAAGCTATAGACTTAATCTGGCAACTCTACTTTTTCTTTCAACAAGTCAATATCGTGCCCAATACACAAAATTATACAGTATCCTGAGCCCTGAGATCATCACCATCCCAAAACTTTTCGCGAAATTTATCGGAGATGAAAGACGTCAGATGCTCATTCACAGATTTAATTCTAAAGGCGTTTTCATTTAATAACACGCTACTTACGGAAGAAGAAAGTTGTTTGGAGACAATTATTCTCAAATTAAAATTCGAGTTTGTTAAAAAATAGATTAAACTTTCACAGCCAAAATCCCATTAAATCATGTAAAGTATTAGATAGCACGATTCTCTCCTGTTTTTTGATTAAATGAAAGATGATATTTTAAACAAAGCGTTTTCTCAATTTTTATCTTTTCTTGTGAGCCTTAGTAAAATGGAATTATATTTCAATTTCCCATGGTAAACTTAATTCTAAGCCTGATGCATGGCCTATATGTTGTAGCATGTTTGAGAAAAGCTCTGGATAAAATGTATACATTCATGGTGTTTACACAGCGGATTAGCTGTTATTAGCAGGAAGTGGTCTGAAGTGCTCCTGGAGTACTGATGAGAAGTGAGAAACGAGAGCAGATGAAAATTAAAAGTAAACTTTTTTGTTACAAGGAAATAACGTAATTTCAGGGCAAACACTAGGGTTCGTGGGCGTGTGGGATATTGTTATTTTCCAGGAGCTCTGTAGGGTTCCAATTGGTAAATGAAGTGGCTAACCCAGGAAAATGGAAAACTTGCAAATGACAGCACGAATCGAAAATAAATTTTATTACAATTAATGGAAAATTTTGTTGAACGAGACTCTACTCGATTTTTTCAAATCCAAAACAATATGAAATGGAACCACAATGACGAGAACACCTAAGCGAGTTAATTACTCGAAATCCTTCAGAAAAACTTAAATTATTTTTATAATAAAAGTTATAAATAGTGAGGTTGAATGATGTTGATAGAATAACAACTTGAGGTCCATCTAAAACTACAAATTTAGAAGATTCTTCAGGATCACTCCATATGGAACATTACACCCGATCATGGAGATCAAATATTAATTTAAAGTAAATGAGTAAAAACATATCCGCCATAAAATATATTATCGACATACATATTTTGTGATTTTTCATTATTTCAGATGCAGTGAGTGAGTACTACTGATTCCGTTGATTAAATTAAAGTAAGCTGATTATCTAGATTCAATGAAAATTCTGAGTTTCATAAAAATGCACAGCTATAACGCTAGGTTTTACCTGCCCACCGCGCCACAACCACGAGCTCATAAGTTCTACGTAGTTGAAAATTGATTTGGTGCAGCTTTGATAAAATACCAACTTTGGTTAAAAAGTTCAGGACACGCTTTTAACTCTACTCTTTTTTAACAATTTTCCCCGAAATAATCATATGTGTAAACACAATGCAATTTCAACGAGAAATAGGAAATGTAAATATCGAACAAGTTTTTTCTTCTTTTTTAAGTCAATCATAATCATGCCTTGCAAAATGCCATGTAAGTACACAAAAAGTTGATTTTTAAACTTGCTGACTTTCTTCATCTCTCTCCACATCATTTTTTAAGGAAGGAAGAAACGAGAAAATAGAATCTTTTTATTTGCATACTACAAGGCATACTACTTTGAAGAAGCATCTCATGGTTCGAGGGAAACACGTTTATACTCTCTTTGTACTCACTTTTCTAGCTCATCAACTTTCACTTTTTCCTTTCAATTTAATATATTTGACTAAAGAAATCTGATTTCCTAGAAAACTCAACATGTAAGGAACATCAGGACCAGGAAAAATGTGTAATAAAAGTCTTTTCAATTTTAGCCGAGCCAAGTAAACAATATTTAAGAGAAAGTTTTCCGAATTGTAAAATATATGAAAAAATTCGAACAATACTTTCAAAATGTTTGGTTAATATTTTAGAAAACATAACAGCCTCAACTTTTACATAAAAGTAACATTGACTAAATATTCGCCTTAGCGCTACTGAAAGTTTTCATTCCCACAACCGATTCAAGTTATACTTAGCTTACTATTAAATGGTGGGTTTAAAAGTTATTG
>JAANSQ010003418.1:0-10151 GCA_036850885.1 Lepidocyrtinus dapeste
TTGTATCCGCAGTGATTTTTCACCCGACTTTATAAATAAAATACCTGCACAACAAGTTTTTGTCTTCATTGAAAAACACCACGAATATTTTTTTCTTTTTGAAAATATTTAAGAAAAAATATGTATTAAAGGGCGGACAAGGTATCATTATAATTGAAAGATTAATAGTGCTAGTATTCGATAAGCATTTAAGATATCCGATTGCGTCAAACTAATACATAGTCCGCTTTTATGAAATAAGATACTTTTGTACTATTAAATTTTATGGAGACTTTGGACATAGAGTAATTCAAACAGAAGTCATTCATTCAATATTGTACCGCATCAATTAAGTGTTTAGAGAAAATTAAACAGAAAACGCTAATCGCTTAGCTTTGATTTTATCGCATCCACATGAACGAAAAATATCAGAGTTGACTATACATCAAGTCTTTCAAAATAGCGTTTTCAATTTTTTATTTTTTAGAATAAATGAATTTGATGAAGAAGGTCTGTATGAAATGATTCTACTAATAATTTGAACACGTTTCATTTTACAGATTGGCACAAGCTACAGACATTACTTGCATTATAATGTTTTGTGCTCTGATCGCAATCACAAAATATTAAGAGCCCCAAATGAAATTACGTCAGTGCAAGTGGCCAGCTTTCTGAAATTACCGTCATAATTTTTTTTTATCCAATCTATCTTGTATCGATGTTAAAAAGTGGTTGAGTTCACTTCTATTCATTACTTTGGCTGGAAAATCCCATTGAGGTTATAGCTAGACAACTGAACGAACTGTCTGATAAAAGAATTTTGCTGTGTTAAAATGCAGTGAATTTTTTTCTAAAAGCAAAAGCTAAAGTTACGTATGTACATATTATGCAATGTAATAGTAAGGAATATTTATTCAGTGCTGAGCACGGTGTAGTCTAGTCTACCATTTTTCCGGGGAGGGGGTTGTATAAATGAACATATTCTCTTTTAAATTCACGGAAAGCCCCTGATCAAGAAAAAAATTGACGCATACAATTTTCCACTTGGAGGCTTCTTTAACGCGTCTATCTTCCTACTTTTCTTTGAATTTCTGCATCGTAACATCTTTAGGGGTTGTTTCAAACCTTAAAAACACGTAATTTGAGAGGAATTTGGTGAATTACAAAGGCTTAATCGATCCTACCATATTTATCTGATGTTAAATAAAAATGGACGCTTACACAGTTCCACTTGAGAAGTGCAAATGATAGTTTTTTACTTCACAATTTATAACCTTTTCGCAAGATAGTTGCGGCTGCTTCACATTTCACTGAATAACAGAACACCTACACGTAGCAAAAAAAAGTATTTTTCTTTCATTTAAAATCTCTAAAACAAAAACCCGCCTTGAAGCAAAAAAAGGAAGGGAGGCGAACCAATCATGAACATGTAGAGAAAATTGGAGAGGAAATGCGGTACGTCGTGTTTAATACCTAGGTCATTGGGTACAAAGTAGGCACGAGTAAAAAATATACATTAAAGATTAATGTACTTCTATTTTCTTATCAGAAAATCCACGATTACGGACGCGGATGAAAAATGGATTTATTTTTCACACCACAAGTTTTTCTTTCATTTGTGGATATGTATGTATTACATTGTGCATACATTGTTTCACAGGAAAATGTAATTTCAAGCTTTTATGACTTAAATTAGCTTTGGTTGGCTTTACCTGAGAATAACGTTCCATAATGCTCATTCTTCATTCTGGCAACAGTTGCCATCTTTGGTTGAAAACACAAATACTAGTTGATTGTTTTAACTATTTGGATCAAACTTAGATTTACTTGTTCGCAACAACTTTCAGTACTTTAAAGTTTTAGGACCAATTTCTAAGACTAAAATTTTTCATCTGAACAAATGAAGTTAATCACTTTTTGGTCGTTAAGTCAAAGGAAACGGTTTACTGGAGGACGATGCATGTTATATTTGTTAAAATAACACTGGAAACTTTTCAATGTCTTAGAATGTTCGCTTAACAGTTTTTGCAATTCATCCCTTCCAATTCGCCCTGCGTTAAAGGACACTTTGTTTACACAGGCTATCACTTCAAGCAAAACTTCACATTTTGTTTTGTAGATCATACATGAAAATCAAGCTCCCTATATTTAAATGACTATAGATCCTTGTCTATATAGATATTTACATTGCGTTTTTGAGAGGGCATCAAAAATATGTGAATGTAAATAACAATTTCGTTACTCTGCATGATTAAACGTTTTACGGTAGGTTATATAAAATAAAGTGACCTGTTTACAAATGTCCAATCACTCTTCCAACGTCTTATTTACCAAAAGTCTACTCTATCAAAGTTTTATTCTTTTAGGTATACCAAGTACTGTGTCCGTCCATTTCAATTTCATTTTATGCTCAATACCCTTTGACATAATAAAGTAACTAAAGTAAACTATCGGTACTGTAACAGTGCTATAAGTACTTAATGTGGTGAGGATAACTGTCTACTGCAGAGGTTGTTAAAAGATAGATGGTTTATAGACTAACCTTAGCAATATATCTCGACTAGACAACGAACGATTGCTCGAAACAAAGTATTCGTTCTCAGCGGTCTACTTTTACAATAAAAAATTGTATACCTACTAAAAAGTAGAAGGTCTTTGAACACGAATTCATAAGCCACAACATGATAAAAAACTGACATTCAAATTGAAACAATGTATAGATGTAATATTACGGCATGGTACAACACGCAAATAATTATCAGAATGAGTAACCCTTTTCTGCTCTATTACTCTGTTCTGATGGTGTAATTTAAGAATATACAACTTTCTATCTTGAGCTGAGCAAATTCTCACAATCGAAATCAAAGGACTTTACCTACAGGCACTAGTGCAGGTAACGAGAGTACGAACCCTTTGAAGAGACCTAAAGCTCGTGCTATTTCAGCGAATACAGCGGTACTAGGCCACAATCATTAAATAAAGTTGCAGAACGCATGCATGTCGAATGTTGAATCGGTGAGTGAATCTACCTGTGGCAAAAATCTTTACAGATATGAGTATAGCCTTCGTCTCAACTATAGATATAATGAGGTAGGTAAGTTACACCAACAGAATTGCACTTGTTCTCCTAGAAAAAACCTTGCTATAGTTGTATAGCAGGTCTGGTACTGATGCCTGGTCATGATCCCTACGGATATTTATAATGCACTTGTTTTTTTTACCTACAAAGCTAAATGCAACTTGGCTCAACAAAACAAAGGTAATTTCTAATAATGCTCCTGTACATAGACTTGCGTTAGATGTTATGTACGTTCTGTACCATAATTTAGCACGATATAAAATTTTGAGGGATTGACAAATATTCATACACTATGTATATTTTCGCTTGGTGTAACCAGTAAATTTCTTTCAGTAGTTTGCGTGCAGACTATGCTAGGCAATGTGATAAGTGTCAAAAGATATAATTTGATTTGAGATGCAGTCAAAGCAGTAAACATAAATTATATGTAGCACTTACATTAATTTATAATTCAAACCTATTTTATATTGCAGGAAAGGATTCTTCTTTAGAGTTAACTAAGATGTTAGAATAAAATTTCCATATCCAACCGTCAAGTTTCTTTACTTGAATGGTTACTTGCGTGTATGCTTTATTTCCTTAAATTAATGGTTCACCCTTCACGTTGAATTGACAAACAAGCTTTACATGAGTAGGCACACAGCCATCGCTAATTGTAAGGACGTTGCACTGTGTGCGAAAAACAAAATAAAAAGCTATCATGTTTTCTAAGGGTTCGCATTCTACATAGCCGCAGTGAAATTCGAATCGAGTTGACACTCGCATTTCATTATGTCGAGTTTCGATTTCGCTTCATTCCGCATTCAATTAAACTTTTGAAAGAGTAGACACCACTGAGAATTACAATGAGAGATAATTTATTCGTTTGCCAATCGCCATGTATTTCGAGAAAGCTCGCATCTTTAGGAATCAATGAAAAATATATTTCCGATTGTTTTGGATCTGTTTGAATGAAGAGCAGAGCAAGACAAAATTCTCACCAAATTCCCACAACGTCAACACATTATCTTCTTACGTAAAAGTTGTTTTCATAAAATGTAAATGTGACAACTCAGTAAAATTAGAAGGACAGGTTGTCCTTGAAAAAATTCCTTGTCGAGCATGATTTCATTTTCTATTATCATAGGAAAGTTCACGCCATGTAAGTAATCCTGGAAAACGCACGTTGGCGAAAGCGGAAAATGCTCTAAGAAGGCTAAAAATACTGATTTTTTTTTTGTTTACCGAGGTGTAGGTGTGTTACTGAAACCAAGTTTTATATGGAAAGTTACTCGAGAGAGTCTAAGAATCTAATTACCTCCAAAGTACCAAGCTGGAAATAAAATCACCAAAATGTTAAAGAAATGCATTGTTTAGCTGGAACGCTGAAAGGAAGCTGATGTGTGGAATGTGCAACAGGCATAACAAAAAGGGACTTGATTTATGTATTTACATCGAAAAAAATAACTTATCTGAATGTTGAGGTAGGCCAAGCAGCACCTCGGCTCGTGTCAAGATAACCATCATTCCAGTATGAATATGGTATCTTAATGTAAAAAGCTAGTAGAAACTCTAAATCATCAAATTAATAGGAATGGCACATTTTACGTAATGACAGGGCAAATTCTGGTATGGAATATTTAAACAAAAAATGTAACTTATTTTGTACAAGTGACTTCAGACGGCAAGAAAAAATGGGAAGCATGAAACCTGTATCTCATCCCATTTTACAAAAACTCAGTTTCCAACAAAATTACAGGACACTTCAAGGACAAAAGTGTCACTCAAGATGGGAATACCAAAAGACAAGAAAATCTATGCAGGTACAACTCAAAGCGCTGGTTTAGTGTTCGTATACATATACTTTGTGTATATTTACATGACCTACCAAGCCAAAGGCAAAGTTTCCAGCAGATCAGCAAAGCATTGGAAAATTCCAAAATTTTTCCAACTGTTTAACCTGTTTTCCTCGTTATAGTCGTTGCCTCGTAGGGACAGAATGAGTGTGATTAGATGAAGTCGTTAGTATAGTCTGTGAAGATTGATAGATATAAAGCTAAAATTAGAAAGCAAAGCCGATAAAACTTGACTTACCGGAAATAAGTCGGTCGCAATTTTTTCCTTCTGGTCCTCCGACATTTTAGAAATGCCTACAATCTGGATCTGTAAAATATGATTATTCTGTTGTAATTTATTATAAGAGTATTATCATTTGAGTAAATTCAAGCTGTATTACATACATAAATGTACTAGGGTTTGACTCTAAGTCAAGCTGGAGAACTTCAATGTGGAAGTGACATCTAGGATTGCTTGTTATGACATTATGTATTTTGTTTTGAATAAACACGCACACTAGTTGATTCAATGCGGAAGTCAAGGCAGAACAGAGGGACAAATTGTGCTTAGTGAATACGTGCTTCTGTGCTTCTTCGTCTATTTTGAAAGATTGGTAGCTTTAAAAAAGCAACGCCATTTGGTAGCGTTCAGTCTTTGACTTTGGCAGAGATTACATATTCGTGAACGCTCGTAACTGTAGAGAAACGTCGAGAAAGGCAGAAACTTCCAGTGGCCTTTCAAGGCCCAAAGGAAGAATACAAATGTTATCTTGGAAACACATTCCACATTTTTTTTACAGATCACTTTAATATCATGTCTACAGGTATGAGACACCGCAATGGCACAACGGTTTCACCATTCAAAAATAATGTTTACATCATGTTATGGTAAAGTCAGTGCCTGTCAACACCAATGAAGTCACTTTACTGAGCAAAGTACAACTTTAACCGAGAAACTATGGATGGAAGCTTATTGGTCATGATATCTATGCACCATGGCTTGGACATTCGTACCCTATGAACTTTGGTAAACTTCTATTGAGCACATATGGACGGTGTTTTGATAACTCTCTTGCCAAAATTAGACTCACAGGTCAACATTCCTCCTTCACCCTAAGTTGGTAAACTTACAATCGTATAAAGAGAAAATCATTGTACAAATCAAAAGTGTCAGTGAGCATTAACTAGTTCAATATGTTTGGCAACTTGTGCAGCAGCGTTAATATTAAAATCAAAGATGGCTTAGAGTAAATATGTACGAAGTGCATCTAAACGTAAAGACAGTACGTGGCTATTAATTTGCAGTTGCAGAACGGGTGCATCATATCGCAAAATTTTAATGAGTCCATCAAAACCTCAAGCTAAGTCACAAAGCACACTTTACGGTAATCATATTGGTCTCTTTTGTAAAGAATGTATAACACAGTGTACTTGAACACCCAAGAAGGTAAACTCAATAATAAGCGTGATTTATTAGCCCACAAACAAAACTTTAGTTAAGCTAATGCACACATAGTTCTCCCTAAATGTATCCGCGGCACTAGCAGCAGAAGGAAAAACTATTTACGAGAGAGTGTAACGATTCTTATATTAAGACCAACAACACAGAAACAGCGAATGTACAATATGCACGATGTGTAGTAAGAGTAACAGAGCACGTCCTTTTTATATGACTTTAACTATTGGCTTAGGTTAGGGTTCGATAGGTTACAGCAGTAAGTTAATGCAAAGCGTGTAAAGTTTCTAGTATCTCTAATCTTCACCAGCGATCAATGCACCCTTGAAACTAAAAACGTGGCGTCGAGCCAAATTCGTCGTGGAATTGAAGTTTATTTCATTTAAAAAAATTTGTGACAGTAACATTTATTAGACTATAAGCTTCAGATTTAATTTTAGTGTATGCTAACAAATCCTCCTAATACTAATCAGACAAAGTCAATTAAGATTTAGCAATCTTCTAGTAAAAATGAATCAGAAACAATACACCCTTTGCATTGAACCATCTTTTACTGAATGAGATTCTGGCCATGCTACGCATTGAGTTTTTGTTGGAGTAGGTCGGGGTTCCGTCCGTCATTCGCATTTGCAAAAGCAAACACTTGAAGCGAGTACTTCGAAAGAGAGGTGAAATGAGGAATCTGCTTAGCCAAAGCGCAGGACAAGATATTATGAATATAAAGCTCATTCGGACAGCTTCTGGTTATGCTACAGATGATACGAGCATTATATTAAGTTTCAAAAACAATATCACTACCATGCTGGTATACAATTTAGGCATGACATGAATTTGATTCTTATTTGATGATATTTATATGAAACTAATTAAAGTAGTGTTTAAGAATCATCCATCCATATTTTTCAAACCAACCGTTCAAACTTTCTCTACTTTCTCAACCTAAGGAAGAAAATACATTTATTTTGGTAATGCAACATTTCCGTTTATTTTGCCAAGCAGGATTCTATTTATCAGTCATTCCTGATCACCAAGAAGTCGTCGCATAACCGCTCAGTTTAAGGATATTTCTGGACATATTGTTCCCCACAATTGTAACATTTTATTGGCACTAAGAGCCTTTTTTAATGACAAAAATTCATCAATTATCAATATCAATGATTGATTCGGAACTTTTTTCGTCAAATACATAGTATAATGTTACGTTCTTATTTCTACAATTGCAAATTAATTTGCCCACCTATCGCTTTTTAAAACATTTTTAGTCGCAATTTGCCCCGACAACGCATTAGCCGATAAAAGTTGCTAAGATATGGCTGTTTGCTTGAATGATGCACTTGCTTTAAAGAAAACTTGCATGGAACTGTAAGCGTCTTTTAGTGCAAAAAATTCACCTTAACTTTACAACAGAGGAAGTCTGATCGAGGTTTAAAAGCTGAAAATTAAACCTTAGAAAAACTAATTTTATTAAGGATATAATGCCATATAAACTGTGTATGTTCTCTGTTCTCGTATCAAAATATTTTCTAGAAATGATTGAACCTTCACTTATGTAGCAGGTAACAAATGCATCTTGCGATCCCAGTGCAGTACTATAATATTAGACAATGGAATTATAATTACAAACATCTTCCAATAGCAATATCAAAGCAGAGTCAAACAAAGTCAAAATTTGCCCGAGAAAACATTTGGGGGGTAACAGGGGGAATGTAACACAAGAAAAACATCCAGGATACACAACTCATGTCATTCTACATAACATAACCGAACTACGCAGTAAGGCTTCTCTNTCTATCGATCCAGTATAAAAGCTGTGGCTTATATTGGTTTCCATAATGTTTTCTCAAAACGCTGCCATCATTACGCACGTAAGCATGTGACATGCTTATGAAATTTCTTAAATGAAGTAAGCTTTTGAGTCAAGTTTTATTCATGAAAGTGTTTTTAACGCGGATCATCTATACTCTACATGCTATGCAAAAAACATGCATCTAATTTGCTAAGCCACATTCGACAGGCCATTTTTTTACAAAGTTAAAAACTTCAAAAAGCAAAACATTTTAATGCTGTTATGCTTTGATTCAGAAGGAAAAATGGAAACTGCGATACACGAAAGGTTTAAAAAACGAAAGACGCTTCGTATTTGCTAAATCATAAATTTTTTCTAGTAATTGAATTCGTAAGACGAAATAGAGAATATAAATGATATCATGGAGCCAGACCCAAAATGGATTAATATGAGTAGGACGCTTCTTCTCTGATAGGAATAAAATACACAACATCATTTACGGTGACTGAATAAAATGTAAACGCTATGGAGATTACGACGCAAACAGTCATTTTATTTTAGAAAAATAAGTAAGCGATTTCGCAAGTCGTATAGGTTATTTGAAGCACTAGTGCTGCTGTGAAGCAGATTTCGTGAGAAGCTCAGTTAAATGTTCGCCTCGTTTTTGCTCGTTCCTGACCTACGTCAAGCCAAGCTTGCCTCACTATACAGTCTTGCTGTAACCATGAGCAATACAAAAATCTTGATAATCATGATACCACCACCACCACGCTTTTGCCATTGTAGAGAACCATACCCTATACCAACTAAGTCATGATTGTATCCTTTAGCGTTATACTGTATTAATGCGAAAAACCAAGAGAACCTGATACACTACAACATATTCGCAAAAAGCTGCAACGTTCGACGTTCTACCATTCCCGATCGTTTTCGCCATTGATTTGACAAAGTATACAGACATCATGGTAGTGTTTCTTGTTTCAACTCTACCAAGCTGTTTGTTTCAAGATGGTATGGTAAAGTTGTCCTAGTCGCGCTTTCCCAGTTTCCCAACTCTTTCAAAGTAGCCAAATTCCACACATGAAGAGGATTTGCAAAACCTGTATGATAAAAGTAGTCTGAGTCACGTACTAATATTAGTTTATTCATGGGTTAGAATTTGCGTGCTGCTTATTTTCAGAAAATATAGCAGCGTAGAGGTGACTTTTTACAATGTTTAATAAGCTTGAAAATGTTAACAGCGCGTGATAAAATTATACTTTTGTATAAAAAAAGAGAAAAAATATTTTCCTGGGTAAATTTCTGCAAGATGTAAATGCTAGGCTTCCAATTTTGCATGGATATGCTCAAAAAATAATATACCAATGGTTTTAAGTTAAGTACAAGTTAACTTTTTTAAGGTCGTTTGTAGGTTAGCACGATGTGGTCATCAGCCCTCGATCCTAATTACATTTTCTGTAGGATGCAGAATGCAGCTCTATTATTTTTTTGATTATGAGAAATGCATAGGTGTCCTTTACTGCAATTACCTGTAAAAGTGTAATCAAGTACACGATTAAGGTGAGGTAAACATTTTTTTATTGAGGATGGCTGTTATCTTCTTATCTTCAGGCTAATCGACTAAGGATTGAAATGCTGATGCTTCTTAAAATCCAGCTACTTTGACAGAGACAGATGGCCTGTATTGGAGAAAATTATCTTGTTAAAATAATAGAAACGAGATTTTTGTTTTCTCCCGCCTGTCGTTGTTTTCGATTTTGGTAGGGGTCATTGAACCTACCTAAAAAGCTGCTCTACTTTCGTCTACCCTTCTCCATGAAACGCTATTAGGCTTCCGTTCAACATGATATGATTTCGCTTAATGAAAAATTTTCTCGTTTCTTCCATGCATTTTGGCAAATCAAGTGGAAAAGATGTGTTATGTTTTCACATAGAAAAGATATGCACATGGTTCTCTTTTATGGTTTCCATGATAATATAATTGTACCGTAGGAAACGAATGTAGGATGTAATGTTATTTTGGGATGTTACGGCAAG
>JAANSQ010003419.1:0-10149 GCA_036850885.1 Lepidocyrtinus dapeste
ACCTACAGCCAATTACAATAACAATGACACATGCCACGAACAGCTAAGATACTTTTATTCCCCACAAAATTGTGTGTTTGCAATAAAAATTGTACTTTTTATGGATGATTAGGATTATTTCTTGTCAGCTCCTGAGGACTGAGCAGCGCGTGAGGCGAGGTAAGGTTCAGATTCATTCATGTGGCTTCACTTCCCAATCTGGTATACAAGGTAAGGTAGTTCAGTTAAATCTCGTAAGAAGAAGACTCTCGATAGTCTCAATCTCAATGAATAAATGGTAATTAAACTGGTGCAGTTATTGCTAAAGCCAGATGCAGTGATCGACAAACCACTCGAAAAAAAATATTAACCATCATAAAAATGAAAATCTATGTATTTTTTTTCTTCCTATCTTTGGGATGGAATTGATTAGCGTGAAAAATATTCATCATCGCCACGTCAGAACTAGCCAATACTAACAGACCTAAACTATTTGGTTTAGGTAGGCTAAAAATTGAGAAATTAACTTCTCATAACGCCTTACAATTAAAATTTTATGATTGATAATAACTTCAGAGTAAATCGGAAAAGGGAATAATGTTCCCACGATTTTATCAGCTCTGGAAAATATTTCTGATTGTATTTACATACATCGGACATCTAGTCAGTTCCAACTTAGATAATGGATAATCTTTTACAATTAATTCTAGAACTGAAGTAGCTTAAGTAGATCATCTAATCACGTAATCATATTGTAGTTGCTTGTTTTCCTTTTCTTTTCCGTCTAATATTGTTATCCTCTTCACTCGACTGATTTGCATTCAAGTTTTCTAGAAAAAAATTCCATCGAAGCATATTGTCTTACCTACCTAACCTTGCCCCAGTGGCCAAATTAGCGAAGCTTTACGGAGGCAGCTCTCTGCGGCGGCTTCCCAATAATGTAGAATGACATGAGGAGCATCTCATCCCAGAAGAATATCTTTAGTAATTTGTTTGTTAAGATTGGGGATGCTGTGTTGTGGACTAGACTAAATGTTCATGAACTACAAGAATGGCAGTTGGACCAAAGCAATCAGAAAAAAAAACCTAGCCCACGTGTAAATCAAAAGCTTACTTGCTGATTTAAATGCAATGACATGAAAAATGCAAATGCAAAATGACTTTAGTCAGTAAAAGTAGACGAAGATTTCGAAACTACTTATATTTATTTTATTAATAGTTCAATGCTGCAATTTACAGAAGCAATTGGGTTTAGAGTTTGTTATCGAAACTCAAAGATTTTTTTGGGACTTTTATTTCATTTCCAAGGCCAGCATCAGTCTCGCGTCTTAACGTTCGACTTACTAACAATGAAACATTTTTTTGAATTGTTAAAGAAAAGCATTATACAAAGGAATGTAATTCTTAAAGTTTTTTTATTTAAGTTCTTTGTTGGTAATGCATCTTTGAAAACGTCAGCTTCAATAATTCATGCATGATGTAAAATCTGGTAATCTTATGTAGTCTCAAGACGCCCCACGATAAAAAAATAAATGTCTTTTAGTCTTTATCACGGTGATTTTTATTTGATCACGAGCCTCGGTGAGAACTTTATAGATAACCAAAAACTTAGAGAATTTTGACTTTACTGAAGACAGTCCTCTGTTGCAATTGCAACTCCAGTTTTCTTCACAGTTTTCTTAAATTGGCCAACTGGATTTAAGGCGATGTTCATGTTTCTNTCCTCTGTTGCAATTGCAACTCCAGTTTTCTTCACAGTTTTCTTAAATTGGCCAACTGGATTTAAGGCGATGTTCATGTTTCTTCCGGCGGTACTGATATTTCCGACAACGCCTCCGGCATTCAATAGTACGGTTGCTGCAGAATGTCCATAGCTAGAAATCCGTTGAGAAATTAAGTTAAAGATTTATCATTTCAGGATGATAATGATACATATTCTAATAGGATTCATTACGAATGAGTCAACAGGTCTACGGTGTTAGCGCTCAAAGCGTCCGTTAGTATTTTGGAGGCTTTTTCAAGTCCAACGTAAGCTTCCTCAACACCTCCAACAAATCCTTCTCCAACGTTTTTTACTTCACTCATTATTGCATCTATATTATCGTGACTAACTCCAGCGTAATCCAGGCATTGTTGATAACAGGGATGGGCGTAAGGGGATGATGACGCAGCTGCATTCTTGATCCAGCACGCAGTCAGATATCCCAAATTTGAGGTCAGTAAGCCAAGCTTTGTAACTGTTCAATTAAGGTAGAAATGAGTATTTTCTGAATTCATGTTTCCGCTGGTTGGTTGCGGTTAAATAAAATTATTTTTTACTAATGGCTGCGCTCAACTCGACCACCCGCCCAGTCAGATCTTTCGCATACCACACAGTATCCATTACTGTTTCGGGGACGTCTGCATCATTCTCTGCTCGGTCCATTACCGACATGAGGCACGTGGCTCCCATTGTCAACACATTGGCCGTTCCTTTTGCCCCCAATTCAAAGCCACGAGACACGAGCTGACCTCCTAATTTTTAATCAGTACTTTTTATGAGTGCGCATGAGCATGATTTCTGTACTAAATAGGTTATATTTTACCTGATTTAAACCCGCAGGCCATACGCTTGCCATATGTTTGGAGTTCGCATTCTCCAGCTCCAACTCCTGCACCAACTATTGGAGGGTTACCTTCTCCAGCTCTATTTCTTTGACTAACTACATTAAAACTAGACCTCGCGGATAAGAGCAACTCAGAAGCATTGCCAAAAGATGATGGTGTCTCTGGGGGAAACTCAGACATGTTGAGAAAACCTAATAAGAGTGATTCAAACTTCCTACGTTTCTCCAAAGTCGTTGATTTTGGGAGTACGACTCCAACCGAAGATCCTGGCTTAGTGGAGATTAGATCGGGGAATAAGTAGTACTTCTTCTCCGATCTATATGCCATGGACCCTTCTTTTAAGGGATACACCCAATCACCAACTTGTAGAAAAGCTGGTGGGTGACTCTCATCTTGAAAATTGGTCCCTATTTGTATTACCCTCAAGACTGTAGACTTTGCAGCAATCTCCACAGGAGAACCCGGGGTGATGTAATAGTTGATTTTGGGAGTACGACTCCAACCGAAGATCCTGGCTTAGTGGAGATTAGGTCGGGAAACAAGTAATACTTCTTCTCCGATCTATATGCCATGGACCCTTCTATTAAGGGATACACCCAATCACCAACTTGTAAAAAAGCTGGTGGATGACTCTCATCTTGAAAATTGGTCCCTATTTGTATAACCCTCAAGACTGTAGACTTTGCAGCAATCTCCACAGGAGAACCCGGGGTGATGTAATATAATCCAACTGAATCAGGAATATTGAATATTTCTTGGCCATGCTGCTCAATTAATTTTCCAGTGGAGGGGGTCACGTACTTTGAGTAATTTGGCTCCTTCCATGAGTCCTTAGTTTCATTATTTTGCCTGACAGGTTTAGGTTGGGGTTTGCTAACGGCAGATGCAAAAGTTTCATCTTCATCTGGCTGAGCTTCTACCAAACGCTGAAGTACGGCGATGGTCTTCTCCGCTGCCTCAATGGTGGCTAGTATTTGTTCGTACTCCATGATATCACGAAAAATTTGGAAAAGATTTGGCAAGGTCCTGAATTTCCTTTTGTATGATTACTCCTTGATGATTTGACGTAGGAAAGATTTTGAGATTTGTAACAAATGTTTCAAATAAATGAGCAAAAGAATAAAGATTTTTAAATAAAACCAAGTTACAATAGAAACATTCGTCCGATTTTTTATTCGGGTCTATTTGCATAATTATAAACTCTAACTCAACATCAAATTTAAAATTATATATGAAATTCATACATTCAATCAAACTATTTGGGTTCAAATTGGAGACATTCTACGGTACCAGAAACGAGCCCGGAAGTCATCTGAACAAGTCAGAAATCCAGCGGAAACGGGCGAGTGGCAAATACATCTAATAGGGCCGTTGTGACCTAATATTGAAATTGATAATTTAGTTCGATCTTAAAACTATAAAAGTAAGGAAATAAATCTTTACGTGTTTTTAAATCCTTACCCAATGATAATAAGGTCTGCCTTGACGCAGTTCTAGCATCCCAAACGCAAAGAGAGACTGTTGCTTCATCTGGATACATTACGAATTCCTCAGTATGGTTGAAAGTAGCCTGAGCTAAAAATTCTGGCTTTCCTGTTGCCCCTGCTCCAGTGTAAGCGATCAGACTTCTGTTTGTGGAGAGTTCCCATAATTTAACCATTGCATCCTTTCCAGAAGATAGGATGTACTGCGGAAAAATAAATAATTTATTTAAGATTTAAGGCCAGCGTTTTAATTAAAAGGGCGAATTAATTTTTTACCTTATTGTTCCTTGTGAACTGAACTGATCCAACGGCAGCTCCATCATGGGCTGTCTGGCAAGTATTAATGCATTTGCCAGAGATCCCATCCCAAACTTTTATTGTGCCGTCGGATGAACCAGACACGTACAGTTTACCATCCGATGACCATCTGAAAATAAAATTTACTTATCCAGTTACAGTTACTTTACATTAAATTCGTATAATTATACGAAAAATACATACGCCAACGCGGTAATTTCTCCTTTGTGGTTGGTGGACTGCTCGCAACCAACGTAACATTGAGAAGTCTGTAGGTCACAGGTTCGGATAACCGGATGTTGTGTGCCAATGAGGAGGTAATCGCCGGTAGGATGAACTGAAATCGTGTTGACCGGAGCAGATTCCTAAAGATTAAAATTCTAGTTTTGAATTTTTCCGTACATTTGGAGTGTAAATTTATATTCCAAGTTGCGTTTATATGTCATACGTTAAGAACTCGGTAAGCCTTCTTTACGGAAGTTCGGCTATAGTCAAAAAGTCGCACGGTAAAGTCCTTGCTTCCAGAAATCAGGATCTGCTCTTTAGGATGGAACTGGAGACAAGTGACTTCCTCATTGTGATCGTATAAAGTTCTTATAACGGGATGACCTTGGGGTTCTGCTGTCTCAATATCGCTACTCTTTGCGAGCATCCGTTCAACGGAAAGAATTTTGATGGAGGTATCAACACTTCCCGTCGCTACTAGTTCACCATCGCTGGTAATTGCTCCAGAACGACAGGGAGCTTTATGCGCCGTTACATAGACGGTTTCGTAAACCGCAGGTTCTGGTGCACTTGGTGCGTCGTCACTAATACTTTCCAAGTCTATGCCGGGACCTAGATGGTCGAACTTTGTAGTGATGCTTGTGATTTTTGCTCCTTGACCTAAAGTAAACAAGAAGAGAAAAGCTTAATTATATTATTCCACAGGTCAACAACATCATGATAAGTGTCTCACGTTTTTGCTCTTGCTCCAAGCCAAGAGACACTAAATGCAAAAGTCTGTCAGATGGAGGACAAGGGGTCTCTGGATGTACCAAGCTTATCATTGTACTCGCTAACTGCTGCATACCATCCGAAAACAACTGACTGGAAAGACAAAAGTACAAATGAGTTTAAAAGTCAACCGTTTATATTACAAAAAGTTAGTTAAATTTTTTATTGACGACTCACCTAATAATCAGTTTATGCACCATATCCCTCATTTTGACCTTATTCTTCGGATCCACGTTCTCCATTTCTTTCATGATGTCAGGCATACAGACGGTTAAAAATATCTGGAATGTCTCTATCACCAAACACAAGGTAAGCAGTGGGTACTCAACAGCTCAACTTTAGTAACAGAATAATTCTATAAATTATTTAACGGCGAAAAGTTTAATGTTTCTTTTCTTCCTCGATTTTCACCCGAAAATAGTTTGACCGGATGAAAATTGTAAACAGGAATGTCTCTATCACCAAACACAAGGTAAGCAGTGGATACTCAACAGCTCAACTTTAGTGACAGTACAATTCTATAAATTATTAAACGGTGAAAAGGTTAATGTTTCTTTCTCGACTTTCACCCGAAAATAGTTTGACCGGATGAAAATTGTAAACAATTTAGAGGCCAGGTAAAACCGCCGATGCTTTTTCAATTTTAGGGGCAGAATGAGACAAAAAGGTCCGAGTATAAATATATTGTTCAATCCTTTAGGTTTATGATATTGTGACTTTGTCAGTGTGACATACTGATTAGAGAGTAATTAAATTAATTAGTTAGTGGTTTAAAGATTGGTCGGTATAATGTAATTTAATCAATCTGATCATATAAATGAAAGCAGATTTACAATGATTCTGATAATAATTTGATTTGAGATATGAAGAAATGACAAAAATTTCGTAACTTACAACTATTTCAAAAAAATGCACTAATTTATTTCAAAACTTTTCTGGACATATCGTAATTTCCTCATAAAGCCTTTGCTCAATATCGCTTAAAATCGTATTGTGCATGGCTCCTAAATCAACATTAATTGAGACATACACTGGCTTTCCTAATCGTTTTGTAAGTTTCGCTGCAAAAGACTCGCTTACATTGTCACTAGTACTGCCAACAATTTTTGTCGTCGTAGGCATTCCCTTCTTATCGTATGGAGTGACGGAGGACATGGCCAGATCATTCATTTTTCCATCTACACCTCCAACCCAGATGTATAAACTTTTCCCAAAGTTGGTCACTTGGAAATAGAACGGGGTGTCTAGGATCTGTGTATGAAACTGGTGAATCTTGATATTATTTTGAAGCTGAAGGGCGGATAGATCTTGTTCCAGATTTTCTCCAGCGGCAGTAGCGTTTGTCACGTTGTCATTCATTTTGTTAGCCAGACACTAGACACTTAGCCAGGAAACCTGTCAAAAACAAAAACAATTAAAAGTAACAATTACGTTAACTCTAGGGTATTCGAATAGCTTTATCTTTTACTTTTTTTACCTTCTTAGTTAATATCTCTATTCGATCTAAAATATTTTCAAATAATTCTAGATAAAATTGATAAATCTTGAGAGTCAAGAAAAAAGCGAGTTCCCGGCAAAAAACTAGACACTTAGCCAGAAAACCTGTCCAAAACAAAGACAATTTTAAGTAACAATTACGTTAACTTAAGGGTATTCGAATAGCTTCATCTTTTACTTTTTTACCTTCTTAATTAATATCTATATTTGATTTAAAATATTTTCAAATTATTTTTGATAAAATTTATTAATCTTGAGAGTCAAGAAAAAAGCGAGTTCCCGGCAAAAACTC
Organism: Lepidocyrtinus dapeste; assembly: GCA_036850885.1. Lineage (NCBI taxonomy): Eukaryota > Metazoa > Arthropoda > Collembola > Entomobryomorpha > Entomobryidae > Lepidocyrtinus > Lepidocyrtinus dapeste. The sequence continues at coordinate 7,153 of JAANSQ010003419.1, forward strand.
TGGACAAGACAGATGATCGCTGCTGATCCCGAGTCAGGTATTGTGAAGTAATGAAGTATCTACACAAACGAAAAGGCTTTAGCAAAGCAAAGCACGTGCTTTTGTAAACAGAAACTTCTTTTTTGTGTCTTTGTGAAATGCCCAAACATTATAATTTAATTAATTTAATCCCTGTTACATTTTTACCTCAGTTCTTTTTGGAAAGACGGAAACTGCATTACTCAACGCTGGTAAAGTCGCAATTTTTCTGAATCAAAAAAGGCTTTAGCAAAGCAAAGCACGTGCTTTTGTAAACAGAAAAAACTTCTTTTTGTGTCTTTGTGAAATGCCCAAACATTATAATTAATTTAATCCCTGTTACATTTTACCTAGTTCTTTTGGAAAGACGGAAACTGCATTACTCAACGCTGGTAAAGGTAAAGTCACAATTTTTCTGAATCAAAAATTAAAAAAATTGAACTTAATCAGTATCTTTTCATCAAGAACCATTATCTGTTTTAAGGTATAATTGGAAATTAGCGATTCGACCCTAAATCAAATAATGCTAATTCGGCGCGTTCTCTCCGATCAACCTTGGCCTATATTCCAGGGGCATTTCCATGTCTCCGCCTTGCCTACAATGCTTCCAGCGATGTTCAAGTGCGTTGACCAGTGGAAGTCTTAATACAGTGGAAGATAACGATAGCGTGATTGAAGAAGTAACAGAAAAACCACGAAAGAAAGCGAACCAGAAACGGAAGGGGACAGGGGCAGCGGAGCTAGAAAGTGCGAACAACGATTCATCATTTTCCAAGTTGACTTCAACAGGAAAGGTTATAGCGAAATACATAGATGAACTAAATAAGGAGCCAACAGAAAAACCACGAAAGAAAGCGAACCAGAAACGGAAGGGGACAGGGACAGCGGAACTGGAAAGTGCAAACAACGATTCATCATTTTCCAAGTTGACTTCAACCGGAAAGGTTATGGCGAAATACATAGATGAACTAAATAAGGAGCCAGATATCTGGAAGAAATTCTCCAGGCACGACCTCAAGCAACTGAAAACGGTTCCAAAGTCGGTTTACCTAATATCTCTTGAAGAAGCTAAAACATTTGGAGAAGCAATTAAATCAGAAGATCCTGATGTACTATCCCCAGTCTTGGAACTTCATGCAGGTCTGGGATTACTCACCAATGAACTTCTTGATAACGTTGGATTTAAATATGTGACTTGCATGGAGGGTTATGCTGAATTGAGGAAAAGGTTAACTGAACGTTGCAACGTGTCCGTTATTGAGTTAACGTGGGATACACTGCCAAGATACCACCACCTTGACAAGATTGATGGAGGGGAGCGTATGCATTCTATGTTGGAGAAGATAAGACATCACCCCGAAGAAAAAAACCGTCCATTATACATTATTGGAGCCCTTCCCAGTATCAGTTCAATAAACTTCCTCATTCGAAATCTAGTTACGAAACGTATTTTCTTTGAGGACGACTCCCCTTGGAATGGCGTGACCATGTTTGTCGCGTTCGGAAGCAAGGTCCACCTAATATGCACAGCCACACCAGCAGATGGTCTCGTAGCTTATCGTGCCTCTACTGTACTCTTCCAGACACTCTTTAAATTCAAGGAAATCGCAGTAATCCCTAGGAAAGCCTTCATTCCATGGGAGTATGGCTGGAACAATGAGGTTCGCCATGGACCAAGGAAGCTCAAACTAAAAGTGAAAGACCCTGACAATTTACATGTTTTCAAAATCGAATTGAACCAAGAGACAGTAAATAGAGTGGGGAAAGATAACCTCTTTAACTATTTCTATTTTGTGCGTCAACACTTATTCGCCAGAAGGAATAGGATAGTTCCAGAGCTGGAGAAATGGATTCCAGGTTGTGGAATTAGGCTGATTAAGCAAGGATTCGACATCTTTTCCCAGATTGGAGTGCTACAACCTGATCAAATTCTAGACTTGTATTTGCAGTTTGTATCCTGGCCAGAGTTCGCCAACTCTTCTTTTTCAACTGCAGTGGAAAAGTACCAGACTAGAGTAGAAATAGTTGAGGAGGATGAGGAGGAGTTCGATACACCAAAGCCAGTTCAACAAGATTTTCAAAGTAGACAGAAAAGGTCTTAGATAAAGTATTAACTAATTTGTTTTTTTTATAAAATAGTTGACTTAAGAATAAATTTTTTTTAAAAACCCAGTTGGTTTTTAGAAGTCTTGGTTAATTTTTTATTGGTACTAATTTTGCATAGAACTGTAAATGTGGGTTGGTTAAAAAATCTCTAAGTTATGCTGAACGGGTGATAAACCGTCTGAGAGCAAATTTGCAAGTGCTGAATAGAAGCATCCACTGCCCGACAAAGTAGAACGATCCGTTTGCCCGATTCCGAGGGTCACCAGTGTAATAACCTTTTGCATAAATGTATCTTCCCAGTAGCCAAATGATTCCACCGATGGTGGAAAAGTAGGGCATTTCCAACCCTCCAATCAGGAGGAGCAATATGAACTGTGGGTAGATCTCTAACGTGCTTTGTTGTGCCCTGAAAAAAATAGAAGATGCCATATCAAAACAGGTCATTAATTGGATTGGGTTTGACTTCACCTGTGTATACAATTGAAGGTGGTCCAACGTTCTGAGTATGTTAGTGGATGGGGAACCTTAAACTTCTCCCTGGCTTCGGCTACCTTCTTCGCCTTCCATGTTAAGAGAGCTATGCTTGAGAGCCCCGTGAAAATCACAAATTCATATCCTGGAGGCAATACAAGAGGAGTGCCTAATCGCATCAATGGCTTGTGGAAAAGCTCAACGGCACCATCCTTAACGCTCTTCTTTACTACTTCAGGGTAGGGGATTTTTGGCTGTGTGGGGACTGTCGGGGGTTTCACGGGAGCAGTTGGAATCGAAGGCTTTGCGTTCGCATTAACATTAACGCTGGAATTAGCATTTGCGGGCATTATGAATCATAATCGAGAAGCCTAAATAATATTTGATCAAAATATAATTTTT
>JAANSQ010003420.1:0-10149 GCA_036850885.1 Lepidocyrtinus dapeste
GGACGGACTCACCAATCTCAATACCTATCTTCGCAATGCTCAGCTATGTAATAATTTAGTAATAATAAATTCGAGTTATACTAATATTAAGATCCGATCATTAAACTATTACTTATCATTTATACCCAGGATGGAAATTAGATCCATGTGCGGAAGGATGAGATGGGGCATGCGAATAGTGATTATTATGGCAGCCATTTCCTCCATGGTGTGAAAAAGCCGAGGAAGAAGGTTGCTGTATAATGAGACGTCGTTTTTCCCGACGTACTTCGGCTGGTGGCTGTGCTGCTGTCACTTGTCTATGGTCCCTTTCTAAACCTTCAACCATTCGTGTATCCCTATGAATTCTGGAGAGTTCGTGGCCATCTAGCTGCCTTCCATTTCTCCTGTGTCCAAGGCTGGAAGTACCTCTGGAGACTTTTTGCCAGACTGAGCGACTGGAGTGTGTTGCAGAGGGAATTTGTTTAACAACAGCCGCATGGCTTCTTGAATCCCTATCTTGATTTACGTTAGTAGTGCCGGCCAACTGTCTTTCGATTCCCAACATCTTGACCACCTGTTTGACGTCATAGTCGGTGCCGTTTACGAGGTACCCGTGTCGAACAAGAAGCTCTGTTAGAGATCCCTCTAAATCATGCTGTTTCTTATGTGCTGCCGCAAGCTGCTCGTCCATTCGACGGAAGCAAGAATACACTGCAGAATTCGGATTATTGCTGGACAGAATTGTGCGGATTCGAGTTTGATACTCTGTATGCATTTCACGTAAGTGCTTGTGCTCTCGCGCGACACGACGGCTCAACTGATCATTGACATTTTCAGCATGCTCCAACTGTTTTTCGAGGCGCCGAGATGAACTTCGTAGCTCGACAACTTTTGCAAAATAAATGCATAATAATCGTCTTAGTTCTTCGATGGAAAGAGATTCTAGACGTGTTACTAGCTCAGCCTCATAACCTGGGGTTGTATCGGTTGCCACAATTTTAAAACGCGGTTGTCCAAGCACTACCTGGTTTTTAAACTCAATAGCAGTATCCACTGCCTCAATCGCTTCCTCAATCTCATATACTTTACACTCTGCTTTCTTTGCTTCATCCTCATTTCTATCTTCCGTGTGTTTTAAATGCGCGGCCCAGTGTTGGCGCTGAACAATAAGTGATTCCCGAACGTCCCGTAACTGTCCAATTTCAGCCCTTGCTTGTTCTGGAGGTTCCATTGTAGCTTCACATTCTACGGGTACAGCATCAACTGGAACAACGGGCGGCATTGATAAATTAGTAGTGATGGCATCCGTCTGTGTACTGGTTTCTTTCAAATCCAAACAAAGTTCCTTAGAACTTAATTCGTGAAACTTTTTGAGTCTTTCCTTAGAGCCCAAGTCCCCTTCTTCAATCCCTTCGTCATTGTAAGAAACGTGAATAACTGAGGTGCTTGCCTCAGCTGGCTTATCGAGTACCGCCGACTGAGTAATGTGGCGCTGGAGTGCGTTAGCATCGTCGAAAAACTGTTCTGCTTCGTTAATTTTTGAAGATACCAAGGCTCGAAATTTTACTTCAAGGTCATCAATTAGAGCATGAATTTGACACTCGTCTTCTCCGGAGTCTTCTTCTTCCTCCTCCTCTTCCTCAGAATCCAAGTCGTAATCTGTGTCCCCATTTTCACTTCTTATAGACGCGCCATCATTTTCTTCGAAAGTTTCGTCCGAGCAGCCTCCAACAGATAAACGGTCTAGTGAAGGCAACACATTATTATTCCCTCGTATTATGTCATGACTAATTGTAAGTTCGTGGTGTATTCCAGCATCATACTGCAAATCCATATCATCTGATCGAATGATCATACACACCCAATGCCAGCATGCAGGGCTGAACTTCTACCTGAACTTTCTGAAATGGGAGTAATACTCACTGAATACGTAATGTTAACAGTAAACAAAAACACAAAATAGTTCAATAAAAATATTTACCTTTTATGGAAAAAGGACTACGGAAAAGTATTTTCTCAATCATCTAGTGTAATATTTAAACTTACGTAAACCAAAGGTGATATGAGGTAGTGAAATTAAAAAGAACAACTCAGAAGGGAAAATTTAACGGAACAGTTACGTAAATTCAGTTCAATTTAAAAAAAAATTGTATTTTGGAGGACTTTAAGACCTCTTCATCGATAAACTACTACTCCAAGGATCTTAAACTTAAATTAATTAGTACAAGGAAATTTTAATAAACCTAAAAATAAATGCTAATGTTCACACTAAAGTGTAATATTGTGAAACTCAAATACAAGATGTTTCACGCGAAATATATTTGTGTTGCATCTTTTCAAGCCATTGAGTAAGTCTGCTGTTGATAATATAATGTTAACAAAGGGAAAATGACAAAAAGTTGGTTTCCCTTTGCTGTTTGCTTGCTTGAATCTAGATACAGCTTGCATAATTTTACTTTTTTCGACTCTTTAAATTATACTACTATTATTCTATTATTATTTACTTATAATGAAATACGTTTGGAGTTAAAATGGATTAATTTACGTAATTTTAATGTAAATGTGTGGCATAGATTTATCTCTGTATTGATGCAACTTTTCGGGGGGAAAAGACCATAACAGTAAAATAATTTAGATGATGCATGGCACAGATATCTGAAATCATCTCCAAACTCGTTTTTCGCTGACGGTTGATGTAAATACATGCCAAATGAAGGGATAGAATTTTCCGTTTGGAGGTTGACACAAAGTTTGCCTGGAGATATTCTTCGGGATATCAGAAGTTTCTCAATTTAGAACCGAATGGATTTGATGCTAGGGTATTTCTAAATAACATAATTGCACATTCTAAAAAGGTTCCATGTTTTGACTGATTCTCATCAAAGTCAGGTCGAAATAACTTTATCATTACAAATGATTGCTTTTCGATTAACTCTTAAAAACCTTATGGACTTAAGCAAAGCATCAAGAATATTTGGAATATTTTTCCTTTTTTGGTTTGCTGATAGGAAGGAGTGAGAAGTTGGATTGGAACACCTAGAGTCTAATCTAGTACATTTAAGTACAAATAATGTAAAATTGTGAAACCTATTCTAAAGCCATATTGTTTGTTATTCGTTATTCCGTGGTAAAAGTTAACTTTGATTAGATTTCGTTTGAACGTAAAAGATGTAATCAGATTTGCTTAAGTGTTAAAAAATTCAGCCAATCGTTAATTTTGAAATGGAAACGGAAATAACAATGGCTCTAGATGGGATCATTTCTGTAGTCTTTGATTGAGTATGAAACTCGTTCGTTTCTTATTTTGAAATAACAATGCCTATGAATAAGAAACGTAATCCATAGCAACAACAGTCATGCATAGATATGGATATGGGTGGCACACAATACAATTATACATCTTGCTACGAAAAAAGAGTACAGTATGAATAACAGGTATAATGTAATTTAAAAATATCTAGGAAAAACATGAAAAATGAAAAAGCGTGTGGAAAAGGGCTGAGAAAGAGACGCGCTTATGATACAGCCACAGAAACTGTAGCTTGAAATTTTTTCGAATAAAAACTGAGGCCATTTAGTACAGGTTTAAAATTGCTTAAGCTACCTACGCATTTCCAAAAGTGAGAAATAAGCACTTCGCAATACACCAAGAGCAAAAGCAAAGAGAAAGGTGTGTATTAAACAAGCATAAATATTAAATTACCCAGCACGTATCCAGGTACAGTTTATGCACTATGCATATGTGCATCTTAAGTTCATTTTTTTACTTTTGATGACTGAACCCGAATAATTTATTTCCCCAAAAGAGAAAGCATCATTCATATATTATGATAGCAATTACATATGAAAGTAATCATATGAGATAACCTTTGATTTCAATTGTTTAGTATATGAAATTTAGTTAACCTATGCATCTACAATTACCTAAACATTAGCGACTGCTTTTCGCTGAAAGGTAATCAAGGTGTGTGGTTTTAAAACGATTCTTCTTTAAATAAATACATGGCAAGTATCCAGATTTATACAATCTTTTTCGTAGAAATAATTTAATCCGTGCACTCTTGATGATGATGAAGAAGACGGCAAAAAGACAATAGCAAAACGGTGTATTTTGAATCTGAAATAATAATGTTGGGTTAAAATGTTTCAGTGAAACATTAAACAAGTCCTCTCGTGCTATGGTTAATGGTTGCTATGCATAAGCGTGTACTTGGAAATGTGTATGCATGTATGGATGTATAAATGTGCAGATCTTACACTTTTTCATTTCTGTTTAAACTTGTGATTATTAGTTTCAAGTGAGGGAGGCTTTATGAAACATATGCCTATTCCAGGGAAAACTGTACCAATGCTAAACAATACCCATCTGTCCATCCCAAACAGCAACCAGCCACAACCAAGTTGCAACGAGGGGAAAAATATGAAAGAGAAAATGGAAGGGGACACGCCGACCAGCTCAAAAGAGATATACAAGCAATTTTAGGAAAATGCTGATTATTCGAAGAGAAAATACCTTTCAAAAAAATTATACGCGATATGCTATACTGTTGAATGTAAATAACGGGACAAAATGTAGGTATGAGTGGCGTACGAAAGTATAAGTCCAGAGCGACCAGGAGGGGGAAGTGGGACTTGGTTTCACTCCGTTCTGTACAACGCACGTTTGTATTCTGCTTAGGAAAATGACTGGAATATCTCTCCTTTCTATTCTCTCTGTCTATGTCTCTTTCCAATGTAATTTTAAGGGTTATTAAATGACATGGTGGTGGAATCGTCGTGTCGAGAAAGAGCGTGTGAGTTTACTATAAGGCAGATGAAATAAAAAAGCGTAAAAAAAGCCTGAGTGAAATGTACGCAGAATCAAGGAGAGAGTGTGTGTGTGAGAGAGAGACTGGTAGGTATAATCCTGTATTGTGATTTTATGTTGTTATTATTACGGAGAAAAAAGGATGTATTTCTTATGCAATCAACTCATGTTACTTCCATCTATACATGCTTGTGTACTAAGCAATTATTAACAAAAAAAAGCTCGGGGATGCATGGTAAAAACTATGAGTTTTCAGAACTCGCTTGTCAACCCGTTCACCCTTCTTGAAATTGTAAAACCGGAATCGTATTACTTCTCTTTAAGTAGGGATGTGGGAACATTATTGGGATGGAATAGAGAAAAAGTGAAAATGAAGAAAGGCTTTTTTCCACCACACATTATACGTGGAATGTGGATAGGCATTGCTTTCTAAACACATTAGAATTGTTTAAATCGTTGGATGATCTTGTATTTAAAAAAAGAAGAAAAATATGTTGGTTTTCTTCTGCGACTTACTAATGTTTAAATCTAGGCATGTATGTTTTATAGTATATCTGTGTTTATCTTAACAATGCAATACAATACACATCATACTGTCTCTGTTCTTTTCCTCTAGCTTGTACACTTGCATGGAACTCATCATAGTTGATGATAATGGTGAAATGAATGGAGTCCTTCGTATTGCACAGCAAAGTTTCCCTTTCGCTTACTCTTACACTCTTCTTTCTCGCTCTTGGTTTGCTCGCATCTTTCTTTTTTTCCTTTTTATTCTTTTCTTTTGCTAGGTTCGTGTTCAACTTATACACTTTGGATGACTGTGTTATGTGGAAACAAGCAAATGGTTGGTCTTCTCATTTGCTCTTGCAACAACGTAAATGGAAACAATAATCGCAGCAAGGGGAAAAGACGGAACTGAAAAAGTAAGGTGGAAAAAGAAAGACACAAGAAAGTAGACTTATTATTATAGTTAGGTATGCACTATATTACGTGCTTTTTCTTGCATGCCTTATACTAAGGCAAGTACATGCATACGTAACTTGGTTTGTGTGTTTGTTACTCTGTTTTCTCATTAGGAAAGTACTTTCTCTTTTTACATCTCTCTTTTCCTTGCACATATACGTATGCATTATTATTGTTGTTGTTGTCGTTATAATGAAGAGAAAAACTATATTCTATTTTTATGCAGCCTTAGAGAACAAAAATTACTCTGTGTCTGTATGTTTCAGTGCACATTATTCATACCCTGAGATATGATAACAATTATAATTAGAAAAGAGGACCGCAAAGTTCACGCGCTTTATGATAATAAAAAGTGAATTTATTTTAAAAACATTTGGCGAGGATAAGTTATTTGTGGATATTATTAAGTCATTGAACCAAGTCAATTACTCTCTGGTCAAAAGGTTCGTAGCATTTGTTAAAAAAGTTAAGTTGGTTTTGACGAGTTTTTTTTTTAATTAAACCGTGTTGGTTTTGTTCATAACAGTTAAATCCAAATTTATGATAATTGTAGCCTTTGCGAGCATCACGAGCAAGTCTAATAGAATCGGCGGGTAATGTCTATAAAGTGAGATATAAATTATAGCAATACATAATAGTTGCTTGCATTTTTTCTGCAGCTACTATTCCATAGTGTCTTTCGTACTAATTAGCAATTGTTATGAAGTATTTTTCAAGATAATATTCAGCAATTCATTCCGATTGGATTAAGCAGCATACGGTTGCTTGGTTTATTTCAACTTTTGTGCCTATACAGCTTCTTCCACATCTATGCAAACAAACAAGCTAATAATTTGATAACTCTGAATTTTAATGTTTACTAAAAAAACTCGGTGTTCGAATGGTATAATGAAGAAACTAAAAATGTTATTCCCTTGCTTCAGTGGATGAATCCTGACAGAAAGACATTGATTCAATGTGTACATCACTAGTATGAGATTTAAGACAATTGACTTTCACCGAAAGACGTAAATATGTATACATGCATACATATATACATGCATTTGAATTTGATGCTGGGAAATAATTTGCTGTGTTGTGAAGCGTGGCTAAACATGTGAAACGCCCAAATGTATGAAATTCAGAGGGAAAGTTGTCCGAACATACAATATTTACGCTCAAACGACGAATGTTAGCTGTTCGTGTTGGTCCTGACGGTCATGATGGGGTCATGATGGACACTTTGAATGATCAGAGCCTCGTTGATCACTGCGTCATAGTAGATGGACCAAATGCCCAACGTGGAGGGGACGCAGTGACAAGTACTTCAAATGATGCTCAGGAATCAAACTCTCCGACCAATGTGGTCACATCAGGTCATGAGTTTTCCCAGCCAGTTACGCGTATTATATATCATCATGGAGGGTCAACTGCGACCTCTGCCCTTTTGGTTGGTCAGCAGATAATTCAGCAACATCATCATTCAGTGCTGGCTGAAGAGGGTGATGAGGAGTCTGCACTACTGGAGGAGCAGGTTTTGTCCCCGCAGCAGCATATTCACGCTCATCATCATCACTCCCACCACTTCAAAGTTGAAGATGATGAGATTCGAGCTCACACATCGCTAATAACTGCCTCTGGATTGGTAATGTCAGAAGAAAGTAATGAAGCATTGGTGGAAACGAAGCAATTACATCGCATGCAATTGCTTCAGCATGCGACTAATGCTGAAAATAGTGATACCGTTTATCAAACTGATGAGTTGGAGGCAGAAGTAGAGGATATCCATCATGCTGTGCACCATCATGTGACGCATTCTTCGCACCACCACCATCATTTTTCGCATCCCGCTCAACACCAAATTGATGCAGAGTGCGAAGACTTTGATAAGGAGTCAGATCACGAAAGACATCAACATCACCATATCCAACCGCACATTTTAAGTTCTAGAATAAACAGCGGCAATGGTATAATGTTGACAGAAGGAGGGAGTACTGAGCACCGGCTACGTGATCCATTGTCGGAAGCAGACGAGGTATGCACAATTGAACACGGCAGTACCAGTACCCCGACGATAATAATAAGCAATAGTAGTGCTAATGGTAACAGCATGTCCACCACAACAGTAGCTAAACCATCGACGTTGACTAGTTCGGAGGTGGGAGGACGAGCTTCGGCACAACACTGGTTGTCAGCTAGCACACCAGCAGAACTCATTGAGAATGGTAGTAGCAATAACACTCGACTCGTCGTCGTCACTTCCAATCCGTCGTCGGTCCAGCAAACACTCACTCTCCACCGGATAGTCACTCAAGTCAAGAATGAGTTAATACAAACTGCCGCGGAAGACCTTTCCCTTTCAAATAACAATAACAACCAAAACCGAAATAATCATAATAATAGTTGTAATAGTACTAGCAGTAGAAGTAGTAGCAGTAGTAGAAACCATCAGCAGCAACAACAACCAACAGCACAGTCGTCCATTTCACCTTTAATTATTTCTCAGGGTCGACTTTCGACCTCAGGTCAGACAGGCGTATCGACTGCAGCACTTCGTGGACAAGAGTTGACGGTGATTGTGGGTCGTCAACCGGTCAGCTTCTCTCAGGACCTCGAGTCGCATTCCCACCATCAGCACGAACCTAACTCTGACGTTTCGAATAATACCGAAGATCAGTCCTTGGGTTGTGGAGAGGTTCAGCAACAGCATCTTCATCACACTCATCATTCACAACATGTTCATCACAGCCATCACCATCATCACCACAACCATGTAGAAGAAGAGGAGGAAGAAGAAGATTCACATTCCCCCACAAATGTGAACAGCACCGAAGGTCATATTGAAGCAGATCGGGTTTCAATGTCAAGCATGATTGACGCGTCGGAATTCCGAGCTCTACATGCGGCAGCTACTGCCGAGCACAGTTATCAGGTAGCGTTAACTAGTGTCCATAATGGAAGGCTCAGTCCGACAGGGTTCTCGCCGGGGACTTCTACTGCCTCTCAGTATGCAACATTAACTCCACTTCAACCCCTCCCTCCCATTTCAACCATGACAGACAAATTTAGTTATGGTCACGCAGCCGGCAATGTCGCAGGCTCGTTTACAGTGATGCAACATAATGGACTGGCTGGGCTGGCCCTTGCTTCGAACCCATATTCTAATTATGAAAAGTTACCACCCATGTGTGTTTCTCCACCTCATCATTACTCCACTTCTCCTGTGAATGGACTCTCATCTGACCATCAGACAAACGGTATGAGGTCGGAAGACATGAGTTCACCTCCTCCTAAATCACCTGTTAACAATGGCTACTCACCCTCATCTTTCTCTTCACCAAATGACCAAAGTAATCGCACACAAAGAAATACCGTAAACCTCAGTCCTTCCCCTCTACAACAAAGCAGTTCTAACAATCATACTCCCGTCAGCACTCCTTCCCAACTCTCTGTACTTCATCATCAGCATCACCATCATCATTCCAACAGCAATATGTTGGTTCACTCACACCAGCAATCAGCCGTTGTAAGTAGTATTACCTCAAACGGTGTTGGCAGTCCAAACTCGTCATCGCACCCCTCACCTCCTTTAGCAACTGCGGTAGTAGTAGCTCATCGGGATTCCACCTCCCCCGCGAGATCTAGTCCACCCTTATCTGTGGTTTTGTCCGGTACATCCTCCTCGCATCCCCATATTAGTCACACACAGTCGGTAGGAACAGTGTTGAGCAGTGTTTCAGTTAAACAACAACAGCAGAGTGCTATGAGTGTCGTGTCATCTTCCGCCTCCCCTAGTGGGGTTGTTACTCTCACCTCAACGCCTGCTGGGTCAGCGGGTAGCATTTCCTCTACGGGCAGTACAGGTGGAGAGCTTGAAGAAATAAATACCAAAGAACTTGCGGCTAGGATAAGTGCTGAACTGAAGAGATATAGCATACCTCAAGCAATTTTCGCACAAAGAGTTTTGTGTCGCTCTCAAGGCACTTTATCAGACCTTTTAAGGAACCCCAAACCTTGGTCCAAACTTAAATCAGGGCGAGAGACTTTTCGACGCATGTGGAAGTGGCTACAAGAACCTGAGTTTCAGAGGATGTCGGCACTTCGACTTGCAGGTTTGAATGTATTTTTTTTTACTTTTCATTTGATATTTTTTGTAACCACATCCATACACATATGAAGTACCGCATCTTTCATCTGATAGATTCCTTTCAGTTACATACAAGCTCGACATTACAAAGTTACATTTTCATCTGATTAAGTAAATATGTACACTACTATTTACCATTATAATAGCCAAGTTGATGATATAGTATTTAAAATGACATTGAATATTGAAACCGAAAAACGAGTTTAAGCTTGGCTACTTTCAATACGAAGAAACGATAAAAATGTTTAGCATGAAAAGCTTTTTCTAAGAATCC
>JAANSQ010003421.1:0-10148 GCA_036850885.1 Lepidocyrtinus dapeste
ATGCTGACACAAGTGGACATGAACCACGTTCCAGTGTTTAAGACCAGAAGGTGCTTTCTTCTGAATGATCAATACTTCCAAATGGACGTATATATTGAGCCCTGGCATCCACGCTGTAAGGGCCTTATTTTGCTGGAGACATACACCACTCTGTCCAGCGAAGAGCTGTACCAGCGTCTACCAAACTTTTTGACGATTGTCAAGGAAGTCACCGGAAATCCCCGATATTCCATGTTTAACTTGAGCCTGAAGGATGGCTGGGAGAATAACAAACACTACAGCAATCTCCAACTCGCCATTGACTCAAACATTGAGTATAACAAAAACGGTTCAGTTCAAAAAGACAAGCCTAGTGAAAGCGGCGATGACGAACGCGACGAAACTTTCTTGGCTTGTTGCGATGAAAAATCCATGAAGCATCACATTGCCAATGGATGCTGTGGCGTAAATGGTAGCATGAACCAACAGAATGGGGCAGCCAATGGAACTGGAAAGTTCAAGGGGTATGAGAACGGACATCAAAAGAATGGAACTGGTGCCAAGTGTGAAAATGGACATCACACCAAAAATGGAAAGCCTACTAATGGCTCCAACAATAATAGTCAGCGTGTTATGTAATTGGGAAGTATGCAAAGATCATAAACGCATTAAAAATGTTAATAGAAAAAACATCGTCAGTTTACATTTAACACGCATATTATTTCAGTATATACAAAATCTGCTTATATAATTACTTTTCTCTCGACTTGTTTGTTTTACTTTTAACTTTTAGTACCGGTAGTGTATAATCATTAATCATTATTAATTATTTCATTTAAGTACAATTGAAGTGTTCTAAACTTGATTGGCATCTTTTACAAGTTCAAGTGTTCCTAAATTTACAGTTCGCGGTCAAGAAACTACATGATTCGGAATAGCAGTAGCTCTGCAGTTTTGGAAAATTATATTTATGATTATGATTAGAAATTAAAAACTTCGATTACTTTCATTGTATTAATTAGTAGCTCGAGTAGGTTTAAACTTCATTTCACCATTCTTTGCAAGTCTCACTTTACCCCGGGACTATCTTTCGTCGGTTATTATGATGCTGCGAGGTGCGCTTTCGCAATAAAATTTTGTTTATATAAAATATAAAGATAAATAAAATAATTTTTAATAAAAAGCTACAAAATATTATTGAATTCTAGTACACTGTTTGCTGTTGAAAAATCCTATTTTTTAACTTCATAATTTACTTTCCACATATTCCACCTATGAAGCATATATAAAAGCGGTGCCTGAGAAATGGAAATTCATTACCTCACCTTAATTAAAATTAACCCGTTTTAGAGGAAGTAATTTATTAATTGTTGGACAAAGCCCGCAAACTTACTTACTTGTTACTTGTAGTTGTAGGTCATACAAAATGCAGTCGCAAGGTTTGCCATGAACAGATGAAAACTGAAAGGAAAAGGCAGTGAACAATGTTTTTCTTGAGGTGGTGAATCTGGTCGGTCACAATGCATTTGTTTGTCATCATAAACAAGGCGAATAACATTATTCTCCAGACAGGGTGAAAGCTGTATTTGAGACACGTGCACTCACCTAAGTTATTAATTTCGGATTAAAAAACAAGCAAAGTGTTGGTGTCAGTTAGAAGTTAAAACTTATCATTAAATTCATTCCATACAAAGTACATATACGCGAGTGAAGTCGGAGTTAGTATTTTATATTAAACTGCCTTCATAACTTAAACATAACATGAGCCATAAACGGTACTTGAGTCAGGTGCTCGTTACACACCCTTCTTGTATATGTAAAAGTGGAAGAGTTAAGGCTCTTAACGAGTCATATTGGAACTTCCAACTCCATCGGAATCTTTCTCGATCTGCTAGTCTTTCAAAGAAAAAGGATTTGGAGCGCGAGGCGAAGTTACCAAGTACGTTTGATATGTTATGCAGTGAACAGTAAAAATTTAATACTTTTGGATAACCTACATTGGACTCGTATACTATTCTAATGTAATTCTAATGTAATATTTACTTTTTATTGTAGTTTATGATTACGGAAGTTTTGACCCAGAAAAGAAACGCCTCTACGTTTTTGGACAAGCCGGTACGGGTGCATTGGGTTTAGCTAATTTATTGTTTCCTACTGAGAAATCTAAGAACGATAAGCAACTGTTCTTCATGCAGAGACCAGTTCGAAATCCTTTTGGGGAATATCATCAAATCAAAGACATTGCAACTGGACATGGCTTCACGTTGGTATCTGTAAAACCGGAGAAACGAAGCAATCATGTAATTTTTGGAACTGGGAATAATACTATGTCTCAACTAGGTTTGTGGATGAACAATGGACGTTTCATTCAGTTGAAGGCCACTCCAGTTGTTGAATACAAAGTAGTCTCATTTTTATTTTAATATCCAGGATACCAACCGGATGATTCGAAGGATTCTGTACCTCTTGTGAGTCTAGTGTCTTTTGTGCCATTGCCACTGCCTTTGGACAAAACCTCAAAGATTCTAGCATTAGGGGCTGGAAGAGGTCACTCAATAATATCAGTCGAGGGCAAGGGCTTAATCGCTCTAGGAGATAATTCATTCGGTCAGTGTGGGAGAAAAATTATAATTGATGAGGAGTACAAGGGCTCCAAACACATCACACGAATTCCACCTTTTAGCTCCAGTCATGAAAGTGATGTAATACAATTTGCCACACGATATGACGTTAAGTAAGTCCAGCAATTTAAGCCAATCCATGAATAATGCTGAACTATTGACCTCAACAATGACTTTTGTCTGTTTTTTATAAAGTGTTTGCGTAACACGCATTGGCACTATTTACACCTTCGGTTCCAACGAGCAGGGACAACTAGGCCAAGGAAAACACGTTTCCAAACCTTGGATTCCTCGAGAAGTTCAGGGTGACTTAAAAGGCGAATTTGTGAAGAAAGTTGCTACATCCGGAGGCAGCGTTTTGGCCATTTCAGGTAATTTTTTTTCTAGTTACATATGTTATTTTGAGTTACTTTTCTACAAAATGAAGAACGTTTCAATTTTTTATTACTTAGAAAAGGGACAGCTTTTCGGTTGGGGCTCCAATGACTCTGGACAAATCGACCCTTCAAATTTATGTAACATTTATTACGAACCGGTACACATTAAATTGCCTCGTAGGATAGGAAAAGTAATAGATGTGGCTATGGGTGGTCTATTTACTTTAATCTTGAGCGGTAAGTTAAAACTTTAAGTTTAAGGCAATATACCAATTAAACCAATTAAGATTACAACTATCACTTAAATTGATAAATGATCACCAAATTTGAATTTAGAGTTCGGAAACGTTTACGTGTGGGGAACTGGATATGCCCTAGGATTAGGACCAAAAACTTTGTCAGTTAAATCTCCTACCTTAATTCCGCCGCCACTGTTTGGAAGGAATGAATTTAGTCCAGACACCGCCGTAGTAAAAATTGCCGCTAGTTCTTCATTCGCAGCGGCCATTAATTCCAACAAAGACTTATTCACTTGGGGTGAAGAGGACCGGAATGGTTGTCTTGGACTGGGCAAAATAGTTGGTTCATATCAATTTTTTCCCCTGAGAGTCGCACTTGGTGTTCCTGTGCATAAAGTCTGTCTTGGAGTGGACCATGTAGCGGTATTAGCCAAAGGATCATTCTAAGTCAAAGGTCAAACATCCGTGAAATTTGATTACATTGTATTCTATTCTTGTTATTCCAAAAAATATTCAAGACCAGCGAACATTTTTATTAAAAATAAGTAAATAGATTATTTCGTTTTTACTGGAAAGACTGGTCTGGACGGAGTCCTCGACACCGATAATTCCTATTGGCATTTTTTCCAAAAGTCAAAGAGCATATAATATTAATCGTTCACAGTATAATCATCAGTTTTGTTCAATTTACATAGTTACATGAACTTTGTTATGTAACGACATAATCAAGCTAAACCTAACCAAGCATCCTTCTACATGATAGTTTTAATAGAATAAGTCACTTTTCCCCATTGATCACCCCGGGTCGTATCACATTTGATTTGACCAAGTGTTTGTGTTGATGTTGTGAAGTCTGAGCGTATGCACATGCTTTAAGAAATGTGCATTTCCTTTTTCTCATCCTCATCATCAGTAGAAGAGTTCAACTCATTTTGTTTTAGTGTGAGTCGTCACTGCCCATTCAGAGGAAATGAAAAATAGTAACCGAGTAGAATTCAGTATATTTTACGTGGCACCTCGACCTGGTCCTCCTACAGATGGCAAATCACTTTAGGAGACTTATTCAACCGTTACATTTCGACTTTAGAAAAAATTCGATTAAGTGTTTGGGAAGCAATCCGAAGGGAAGAAGATTTACACAAATCTTTGGTTTTACTGCGTCTATATCTGCCTTTGGCTACGTAGTGAGAGCGATTCGAGAAGATCAGGAAATCACCACTATTGAGTCGACTAGATCAAATTTATACCACTTCCCAAGAAGGAAATATAATACAGGGTCTGCGGCTGTCCACTTCGATCCACTTGAAAGGAGGTCGGGCTGGAACATTCCGTTTTTAACGCAGGTAATTCAATTGCTATTTAGTAATCGGGGTAGATAAAAGTGTTTTGCGTTAAAGTAGAATGATCCTTTGAAATTGGTGTCAAAAACTTTAGATATTAGGGTAAATATGAATTTGTGTGACGTTAAGGGCCAATTAAGAGTCCAAGAGTTCTACCTTCTTAACGTAAATAACCCCAAATTGATTGGCTGTATTTTCGAATATTTTCAGCAAAACCCGTGGGGCGGCAAATTTTTTTATAAATGTTTATCAAAAGTCCAGGGCTTCTTGCATCTCTGGCTTACTCCAGTGTCATGCCAAGATAACTCTGGCAGTGGTTATTGTACTTGTCCTCCAAACCCTAATAATAATATAAACTCTGGTCAGTGGCAAAACTCCGATGCTCCTCCACCTGCACCTCAACCTCGCCCTTATATTTCAAACAAACCTTGTAAAACTGGAGCATCGCTCTCCTCTTCCTGTAGCCAACCGCCCCCAACAGATATTGACATAGATGCGATTTCAAAGCAGTTTGGAGGTGTTAAACAGGTAGATTTTGCAAAAAGCCAGATTTTTTTTTGAAGAATTTGACTTGAGTAGTGTAGTTTTTGATAAATGTAGAGAGTACTTATGGTATTTTAGGTCGACTGGCTTCCAGATCCTGACCTCTCACATTGTACTTTGATCCGTCAAGCAAGTCAAATAGCGGTAGATTCTGTTACGCGAATATTCACTGAGACAGCATCCGCATATGAGGATTATCATGCCGAATATCGGTAACTCAAGTATCCAGAATCAAATTCAGTTAATTTTTACATACGGTTGCATTAAATTGTTGAAAATATTTTATCTGAGGTAGTTCTGTACTGGATAATCTAATTCAGACTTTGGAGGAGAGCCGGAATGTTTGTGGAACTGATCTTGAGATTATCGAATGCAAAATCATTTTGATGAGAGCAAAGGCAGATGAGATCAGGAGGAAAATGAGAGTAAAACTGTTCACACTTTTCTATACTCACGTTTTCCGCAATTAACTTAACTTTGTAATTGTGTCCTATCATATTTTAGGATCTTGACATGTTTATCGGCAGTTTAGAAAAGTTGGGGTTTGCTGTTGCGGAGACAGCTTTCATGGCTCATGGGGAGTACGCTAGTATTGCAATGTCGGAAAGGATTACTTCTTTTCAGACAGAGGTATACAATTTAAATGAGCTTACAAGTTAGAAACGATACAAGTTTAACTATCTTATCATTAAAATATGAAAACGATCCGATTTCATTTAGGCAAGACGCCTCCGAGAGGGAACAAGAGAGAAGGAAAGAGACATGCTTGAGCTAGAAGCATTAATTATAATTGAGACTGGGAAAAGCTTAAAATAGCTCAAACTTGTGACCAAATCGCTGACGTGTTCAAATAAAAATCTAATCCAGACCATACAAAAATTATTTACAGCGGTTTTATTTATTTAATAAAAACGAGGTTATAATAGTATCAGTCAGTTTGTATTTTTACGTTAGTTAGTTTCAAAACAAAAAAATGGAGTGAATGAAATTAGTTATTGTTTTCGTATGACGGGCAACGGTCTTGGTTTCGGTTGGGTGTTAAACTGTGAAAAGTCTTGAACTTTCATGTTGCCCGTGATCACACATTTTCTTACGAGTAGCTCATTTTGGTCCCTCCTTCTACACTGTTTGCTCACAAAGCAATACTGAGAATGTCTCTGATAAATTTCCATCAGCTCCAAGTCGTCATTGGAAGGCCCCACTATGTAGTCACACCAGAAGGGCTCATTGTTCTTAGACTTGGCAAACACTGGTACTGAGACACAACACAAGAGTTGTCCCTTGAATGTAGTAAAGTGATCTTCCATGTCCAGTAACCCGATTGGGTTTGAGTTATCAAGCTTTTCTCGGATAATTCCAGTGACAAACGCATCGTCAATGAAAAAGTACTTGGCGTTCTCTGAAGCCTTCAGAATTTGTTGAATGGCTGGTATAGAAGTGACATACGCCCATCCTGAAACATACGTAGGGTATGTTTCCTGGGAGTATTCGCGTGGAGAAACATACCATTTCGAGTCCAAGTCCCTGTTCACTGGTTGATTCTTCAGTATTTTCCCGTAAATCATGGGATTCATAGGATCTCTTATCTTCTCGCCAAGTTTGGTAGGCTGTTTGTCCTTTCCAGTGAGCATGCCATATAACTGGAAATAATCTACGGCGATATCATCGTCCTGTTTCAGTACGAACATGGCATTCTCGCAAAATGTCGCTGCCCACTCTAAACCCATAAGGTGCTTATACGTGAGGTTCCTATAAGACTCGATAAAGTCCCCCATCAAGATATCATGAAACTCTTGATTTTCCCTGTATATCTCCCTCATCGTAACATCCGCATATTTGGCATCTTTATGTTGGAAGCTTGGCGGTGGTCTAGCCAAAAGAAATAGCCTTTTCGTCTTTATATCGTCCAACTGACTTTTTGGAAGAATTTCCCTAAGTTTTCTCCTTGTCTTGACATCTCCCACGTAGGACGTAATCAGGATAAGCATAAAAACGTCTGCATTCTCCTTAGACGAAACTGAATCGCAAATGGGATTGTTTATCAAGTACCGCACTTCAGTTCCAAGAATAAGTGTAGGAACTTCATCCAATGCTCCAGTGAAAGACATGGGGTAGGTTGTGAAAACATCGTAGTCTTCGTAGATATGCCTATGCCGGCTTATTTCGGTGATTTTGTTTACATCCGGTTGGGGTAAATTGCTCTGAAACACTAGGAATAACGTTATTATCACAGCACTTATCGCGAGAAAGCACTTGGAATAATTTCGTTGCTTGTGTATAGCGGCCATCTAGACTCGAGAGGAAATTATTGACTGGGTTAATGGTGATAGCAATGGTGACACCCATTTGACGAGATTCTGATTAGTTGAGAACAAGAGGAATGAGAAGTGATTAGAATGAAATGAAGTTGTGCATGAACATGAAAAATGGAGTGGGTGATGAGCCGAACGAGAACAATTCTGGTTGACAGTATTCTTATTCAGCATTTTCATCTTGGTCTAGGTGAGTTGTATTTCGCCATTTGCTCTTGCTCTAAGGCAAAAGGGTATTGCACTGCAAAACTTCATCAGCCCACACACGGATAAAGGACATTACCTCAAGAGATAATAACGACTTGTACAATTTTCTGTTGCGATTTTCAAGAGAACAAAATGAATAGGGTAGAACAAGCTGTATACTCACGATGACTAAATATGACTAGTACCACTTTTCTGCAAATTCAAAGGCCCAGTGGCAAGAAAAACTTTTTAGGGTAATGGAGGTGATAATATTATGTCAGTTTGATATATTCACATAATATAATGCAGTTTCAAGTGGTTGAGCTTGAGAAGAAAACGCTTTGCTGCTTTATACCTGATCCTGCATTGGCAGAACGTTTTTGTTTGCTTTATGGATGAGTGTGTCGGTGGCTACACCTCTTCGCATTTTTCAAATGTCCAAAAATGGAAAATCTGAAAGGAAAACCATAACTTTGAGTTTGTTATAAATGTTGTTGAAAAAAAAAGTATTTGCGAATTGGATGATGATGATGAGATATGCAGATCGTTTTGTAAGAATTTAAAATCTAAATAGACATTCTGCCATTGCAAAATAGAATCATTGGAAATTAGCTTTGAAGTTAAAGTCAACAAAAGTAAAAGGAAGTATACAGAAGTTTTACTTCTGCAACTTGAAGAAGGAGTTTTGTTGTCCTAGCCCTCTCATTTGTAAAATGACAATTTTTTTTAATTTGCTTGGATGGATTTCGTTTGGCAGAAAGTTGGATGTGATTATACCTGCCAAGATCAAGTACCATATTGCCTGGGGTAAAGTGAACACGACTTTATTGCTCGTAAAAAGGAACTGTAAAGTGTCAAAAAATAGAAATAATTTTTTTTGGCTATTTTTTTGTATCACATCGCACATCCCTCCAGGCCTTTTCATTGTTGCTCTACTTGCTTAGAATAAAATTGCTCTTTGTCTCAAGGACATCTTGAAATATTGTATGCTCTATATGATATGAGAAAAGTAAATATATTGCCAAGATTGACTTTGACATGAAGATAATTGTGAAGGATATGGAACCACTTTGTTTATTGTGACAATGGCAGTCTTTCGTTTTCATCCTTGGTAAATAGAATGCAATTGAAGTGGCAAAAATTTGCTGAAAGTGTACTAATATTAACATTTCATGCAGGTTTTTTTTATCCTACGCCTCCACACTTTAATAATATTGATTGTATAAAATGTAATGAGAGTCTAAAATTCTAAGAATAGTTTTAGCAGTTTGTGTAACTTGAAGAATTTAGGAAGTACATTTTCAAGTTGATGCAGGTATCAGTAGTCTACGTAAGTCTCTTTAATTGAGTGCTTTGGAATGGGATAACCCTCGTGTTTTTCCCGAATAAGCGTCATTGAGTCTATCACTTCTCCTTGCTGTTCATAACAAATCAAATTAAATATTTCAACTATCATTGTAAAACCTAAATGTCATCGTAGTTTACCTTATCGTCAGAAACTTGTTCCATGTAGAGATGTGTACTGTTTAAAACCCTTAGTCTTGAATACCCATAATCCACACTCCTGTACGCAGTCCATTTAGGAGTCCATTTGTTAAAGTAATCATGTCGTTCATGGCATCCCTATTGAAAAATGAAAACATAAAAACAGATTTGAGCACAATTTTCATTAGACCAGTCCAATTTTCATGTAACCTTTACCGCCGAGCCTGTAGTGATGTGGACAAGAGCCTTTGGGTTGCGATAGGGCTCCTCAAGGGAGCCATTATAAACTTTCCTTTGATACACTGGAAACATTCTCTCGTACGAGTGCTCATGAGCCCAAAGTGCCAGGTCTACTCCGTAGGTCATAAACATATCTTCTAATCCGAACCTGTAGACAGTTAGAATTTTACGTACCCTATTCCTACCCCTACATGTCTCGAAGAAAATACAAGCTATTTAAGCACACTCTATTAATGAAGCGTTATTAATTTGTTTGCATTCAAGCAATATAGTTTTGCAGTTTTATTAATGTTATTAACACTGTACCAGTGTAGAAAGGGCACTCCTACTCTCACTCTTGTTTCATGTTTTGTGCAATCATCGGTATTGTTATTTGAACAATACATGGGCCTATGGCCAAATGTAATTATCCATGGGCGAACTGCTCTATTTTCAGGTTTGTTGGCTTCCTTCAGATTAGATATAAAAATATTTAAAGCCATACCATATCAATATCATTTATGGTCCCAACCTAAATATATGAGCTTCAAATGTCAGCTTTTTTCAGCCTTACATTAATCATGTCATATCTAACACAAAAATATTTCTTTACCAATTTAACATACTAACTACCTTCAAATCGTTTTCCAGCCAATAGAACTGATCAATTAGAGGACTCATTCCGTAGTTTAAAAAGTAATAAAACTCGGTTGAGAAGCTGATAAAATGTATTGGTCCCATATTGAAGCTAAAATACATAGCTTGCGTATTTCCAGGCATGGTAAAACGGTTTTTGTAGTGCGCAAAATTACTAAAGTCAATAAAAAGCTTAATTACTAAAATTATC
>JAANSQ010003422.1:0-10147 GCA_036850885.1 Lepidocyrtinus dapeste
AAACTCGTGTAACGGTTTACCATCAAGGGAAATGTGTTTCTCATATCGTAACCGTTTACCTGGAGAAATCCAGAGTAGCAGTAAAGAACCCAGTAGTAGTAATGGATACAGAATTCGTCTACTGTGACCTCCAAATACTTGTAGGATTGGTAGAGGCGAAATGTCATGAATATAATTTTGGTCCACATTAGAGCAGAGCAAAAAATCCAGAGAAAGAGAGAAAAAGAACTTTCCGTTTTGTGCATAAGTTTATTCTTCCAATTCCACTGGAATGGGGTACAGTGAGACTTAAACGCGAAAGTGTAGTAGGCGCCCATAAGGGTTAATGTTTTGGAGGAAAGGACCATTTCGGGGGTTTAAGTTATCTTAACAAAATGTTTTGCTAGTATTGTGCAAGATTTAAATACTCTTGGGTTTTGACTTTGAAAGGATTTGACCATGCGAAATGCTAGTAAATAAAGACAATTTGGACACGGAAAAAATAAACGACTTGTCTCGTTTCAAATAGAAATACAAATAGGTATCATATTTAGGCTCCTAGTATTAAATACCAGCTAAGAACTAATTCAGAAATAAAGGCCAGTACTATTTTCAAATTAACGTTTGTGTAACACCCATTTAAGTTGATTTGCCTGACTTAAAGCCAAACATAATTAATGAGTGGTAAAAGCAAGTTGATGTTTCCCTTACACTTATGCTCTCCGAATATATTGCTTTGTTTCGAAAACAGAAATAGATTGCCAGATAA
Organism: Lepidocyrtinus dapeste; assembly: GCA_036850885.1. Classification (NCBI taxonomy): domain Eukaryota; kingdom Metazoa; phylum Arthropoda; class Collembola; order Entomobryomorpha; family Entomobryidae; genus Lepidocyrtinus; species Lepidocyrtinus dapeste. The sequence continues at coordinate 749 of JAANSQ010003422.1, forward strand.
TTTATAACTTCATTGAGTACGGTACGGGATCAACCTGCGGTGTTAAAATTTATCTCATCATTAATTATGTAAACGATCGTGGAATTTTAAGTGACAGACGTTATCCGTTTGATCAGCCAACCAAAGAAATGGAAGAAGTGGAGAGGTAACCTTTTATTTAAACGCCTTACGTAATCAAAGGTCTTATTTTATGCTTCCGACAGATAAATATTCCATAAGAGCTAAATAATATAATTGGCATTAGGTAGACTCTTAGGAAGGTTGAATTTTCATGAAGACTTGGTTAAGAAGAAAAGGCAAACTTTCTCGCGTCGGACAAAAAAAGGAAATATTTCATATCTTTTTGGGAAGCCTTTAAATGGTCCACCATCAGTTCTTTTCAATATTTCAATATAAATCCTTTGTATATTTTATTAAAAATGTAAGTATGAATCCCTACATAAACTAAATTATAACGGACTTTCTGTAACAAAGCATTTTTAATCAAGCCAGAGATTAATTACTGATATCATTGATATCAAAGCGACGTTTCCTGCTTCGTTTCTAGCTCAGTAATGGAATGAGGACAGAACGGAATAGGTAATTAAACATTCCCACAGCAAATTAAAGAATTAAAGTCCAGCTCTGCCAATAGGTTCCAGAGAATTGTTATTTTAGGCATCAATCGCTTATAATAATGAATATTTTTTGTTGAGCAACAATAACAGTTTTATTAAATTGCTAAACCTTAAGGAAAATAATAGCATGTGTGCTAAATAATAGCATAAGTAACAACTTTTACAAATAGTCTTCTTTGCTCTCATCTCTCACCTCGCATACCTTCCAGCCCTTTTTCGCGACTTCCCCCAAGTTAGGAGTATCACTAAATTCAACATGGGTCGACGGTTCAATTTGCTCAAAAATGGTAATCTATCGCACAATTAAACATTCCGTTTCAACTCTGTACCTTTTAAAAAATTATTCTTACAGTGCAAAATTCCTTAAAAATATTGAAATTGTTAAACTCACGACATTCGTTCCTTGTTTCAGTAATGGTGCGGGAATGTATAATGTTTGCTGCGGTCCTGCACGGAAGTAGCGTCCAATGTTGAATCCATTTACGAAAACAATACCCTTATGCCATGCGCTCATATCAAGGAAAGTGTCTGCGACTTGATCTACTTCGAAGGTTGTTTGAAGAAGGACTGGCGCTTTTAAAACTGTCTGGTTAGTGATTGGTTTCCAGCCTGTCAAGCTGAATAAATCAGAAATGTTTTAATATCAATAAATGCATAATAGTAATCAAACAGTTGATGCTTCAAATTTCACATACCTCTTAACCCAGGCCGATTTAAACTCTAGTGCGAAAATTTCCAAATCTGTAATGTTTTCTCCATTTAGTTTGTACGTTCCATCTACCAATCCTTTTTGCTGGAGGAAATGATTGTCGTTTCCAAAATTGACGCGGGCTGTGTTTTCAATAAACAGGTCTAAAGTGTGTTTTCCTGATGCTCCAACACTCAAAGAATAGTTTTTAACTCTACGAGAAAAAAATTCACTTACGCGGTTGTAACATTTGATAATAATAGTTGGAACAAAAGTTCAAACAAAACTTACGTATTAATCCAATATTCATTATTTTGATGTGAAGAAGTCAGCTCACTATCGATTAGCAACATTCCAAAGTCTTTCACTGGACCTGCCTTTAAATTTAATTTCAAAAATGTTTTGTTAAATTAGGTAAGAGATACACTTATGAGATGGAATAAAGATAAGGTGAAGCCTATAAAATAAATTATACGATTTGCCAACCTCAAAATTAGCTCCATTGGAGATGTCAGCGACTTTTCGGTAAATGATGTATCCGTAACTTTGTCCACTGTCCCCATTCATGGGCAAGTTTTCCATAGAAATAGGCTTGTCCGCTTTAAATTTTGCTGAATCTGGAATCCTCTCAATTATGTCATCGTAAGTTAAGTACTCGTTCATTGGAGTTTTTTCGTACGCCCTCTTTATGCTCTCTGGAGGTAGCTCAGTTTTTCGAAGTTTAGGTTCGCCATAAATATCAATAAGGGTTTGAGCGAGCCTATATTTCACCGTGTAGTCTCCAGCTTCCGAGATGGGAGCATCGTAATCTAAAAATTCAATAATTTTTTTTATGTAGGTCATGTTTGATTTCTGGGAGCTGATAGTTGTTTAAATTACCATATGATGTAACGTCTGCGTCATAAAATGGTTCATCTCCTCTAGTATTAGCACCAGCCATGAATCCAAAATTTGTTCCTCCATGGAACACTTAAAAAAATTATGAAAAAACGGAATAAGGCGAGTGTGTTGTTAAGAAGTTTAATTTTTTAATCTAGATATTTACTGTAAAAATTGACGGAGCCGTTCCACTTTCCAAGAATACCGTCCAGAGTTTCTACGAAAGCTAAGGAAAAATACACGATTAATTAACACTCATTTCGAAACAATCCTATGCTATTATAGTCTCAAGTCACCCCAGTGCAATGCATAAGGTTAAAAACGTACCTCCAGGACGCAAAATGTGATGATTCTCAAACCAATGATCAAACCTGAAAATTTAGATCGATAAATAAAGGGTTATTTGCATTTGAAGGTCACTGATTAATTTCATTTGCATACCATCCAGCCCAATATTCCATAGCCATCACTGGTTTGTCCGGTTGAATCTCCTTGAGTTTCTTAAAATTTCCATCGACATCACCTTGAAAGTTTGCAGTGTAAAGAAGTCTATCAATTAACGTTCCTCTATCCCCATTTCCTACTCCATCAGAGGTAAAAAGCAGAGTTTTGTTAACAATGCCATGATCGACATAGATTCTGTAAAGAAATTCCAGGTATTCCTTCGAGACCGCGTTGAATGAACCGTATTCATTCTCTAACTAGAACAAAGAGAATACAAATGAACTCTAACAAATACTGTCTCACACAGTTGGTAAAATATTAACACCTAAACTGCTTGATTTGATTTACCTGGATGCCAATAATGGCTCCTCCCTTAGTAAACTGAAGGTCATCAACGAGAGGAAGCAACTTATCAAAAAATATCTTGACTCTCTCCATGTAAAAGGTGTGGTTTGTTCTGACTTTCATATCAGGGACACGCTGCAGCCAGCTAGGCAACCCTCCAAAGTCCCACTCAGTACAAATATAAGGCCCAGGTCGAAACAGTACCAACAGATCTTCCTCTTGTGCCATTTGAATATATTTCCGTACGTTCAAAAACATTGACATGTCATTGTCTCCCTCGCCAAAGTCAAACTCTCCAATTCTCGGCTCGTGAAGATTCCATGGAACATAGGTTTCCACTGTGTTCGCTCCTACGGCTCTTAGCTTCTTTAGACGGTCCCTCCATAAGTCTGGGTGGATTCGGAAGTAGTGCATGGCTCCACTAATAATTTTGAGTTTCTTGCCATTCAGGCTAAAAAAATGAGACACAACTGAAGAATATTTTCGAAGACAGTGCTTAAATGTGTTTGAAAATCTAAATACGCTTACTAGAATCCATTGGGTCTAGCCTCCAATCCTGTGGCATTTGCTGAGGAATTCCGGAAATATTCATAGACCATGGGTAAATCCTCATTTTGCGAGTACCCAGGAAGTTTCCCAAAGCTCGAAGGAATCATGGCCTACACAGAATAATTACGCAACTTGTCAAGTTCAATATTCAAATGATGAATATACCAAAACGATTAATCACTCTTATGCAACTTACAAGAAGGATTCCACATGTTGCGAGGACGGCACAGACCCTATAGCTAATCATCTTGCAGACGTCACTTATCAAGAAGGTTGTAGACCAGTGTGACTAGAAAGTTCATTTAACTCCAAATAAAAAATATCAAGAAGAGGAGAAGAAGGAGACACACATTCCTTCCAAAGCAAATGACAAAGTTGCACAGAGCTGCAGTGTTTAACCATCCTGCAAACTTATAGGAAGATAAGGAATCATGATCCAGGGCAATGTTCCATGTTTCAATCGTTCTGTTTTTCTATGTATATCTGTAAAATAGATTGTTTGAATCTTATCCATACTGATTTCATTTGTATCAGGCTGAATACAAATAATAAATGCCTAATCAATACGCTCTTTTTGTTCTAATCAAGAGTCAAATCAAATGATTTTTTTTGGAGCAATGAGGACTTATTGTCATCCAGTTCAATCTCATTACTTTGAGCGTTGTTGAGTCGTACACAAAAAACAATTTATGCATACCTGATCATATCTATGCCACTTCTCTTAAGAATAAAAAGGAAAGTCACGCGAAATGCCTATGGAATCTATACAACCAATCAGAGCAGAAATTGAGCTTACTGTGCAATTAAAAAACTCACTTGCATTACATAATCACGCCTTAATAAACAAAGTACTCGAACAAAAGGGCCATGCATGTTTTATTGATTTGCATGCAAAGAATAGGCAACCCCATGAAATAAAATTTATGAGGCGCCACTTTGATTGATTCTTTTATCCGTATTGAATTAAGCGTAATCTCTTCCGACGGATGACCCGTTTGTTGGTTGGTGACATATTTAGAACAATCATTTCGTGCCGCAGGCTTAGTATTGCATTTACATATTTATTCGTTCATAACAAAATATCTGCAGTTTTTTGAGTTTAGTGACTTTGAAAGGTCAGTTCAGTTGAGAGTATGTTATTATGTTGTCTTGTCAGTCTGTGTTGAGTTGTTTTGATTATAAGATTTTATTTTTGTACTCCATTGATATGATGATGTCATGATGCGAGATGATCGATTATTATCTGAGAATAACTCTTCAGATTTTGTTTTTATGGCCTAAATCAACTGGTCAAAGAATCTAATAATTATGACTAGACTATCTAATACCACTGACATTATATCACGCAGGCTTTATAAAAATATTATAAAATTGTGAACTGGATGAACTGCAGAGCGCACGAGTCATGTTATGTAACCAATATTAAGTACTTAATTATAAGTAAAACGAAATATGGAGGTAGGGATTAAAGAATGTTCTGTTGACTAACGTAGATTCGTATCGCTGGAATTAGAATCACAAAGAAAATCTATATAGGTATAAGTGGCATAACACATTTTTGCAGACAAAGTCGAAATTCTTTCATTGTTTGCGTCCCAATCAAGTTTGTGACTTTCGTTAGCTATTTGATTTTGAATAGATTCCCACAGAATAATATGTAAATATGTTAATGTGGTAGCGCTAAGATGCAATCATGCAACGCAATATTTAATCTGTAAACCAATGAGTACAATACGGTACCAATTAATAATTATTCTAGTAATAATTACTGATCAGAGAAAAAACAATGAATCAAAATTCTTTACCCGTTTATTCGCATTAAACAAAGAATCTCACACACCATTCTTTACAAAAAGATTTGTATCGTTATATATCTTAAAATACATAAAGTTATGTATGTACAATGATCTGAAAGTATAGCCAGAACAAAAGTCAAACAATTTTAGTTTAGGAAAGACATTTTGATAAAAACAAAACGCACAAATTTTGCTCCTCGATTAGGGAAGAAAAAAGAAACAATAAAACTTGTCTTACATTTATATTACAAATCATTTGTTCATCTTCATAGAAAGATAACAGTTTTTTGAGATTATGTAATCAGTAATATGAATATGAATTTAACCGGTAAAATGCCTGAGTAAGGCGTTTTGAGCAACATAACATATAAGGATTCCTTAATTTAATATTAGATAAGCTAGTTTATAGAAAAACAGGACAACATTCCCCCACCTATCTTCTTGCGCCCGCATTGTTCCTCTTTCATCTGACGACGCCTCCTAAAAGTCCCTAAATCAAAATCGGCAATTTGACCAGACCTGAATAGGTCATGATCATACATCAACCGTAAAGATTGATACTCTGCGTCTTCAGTGCCTAGAACCCGATTCCTTAATGGACCCATTCGTATATGCTTAATGGACTCTCTCTGACTAAATGCTTGGGTTACGTCGCCATCAACGCCAAAGCCTGGTCTAGTTCCGCAATGACAAAAGTGAACATAGTTCAGCTTTGGGAGGGATTCTGTCGCTTCAGCAAGCTCTTTGAGTTCCTCGGTAAGGCAAAGGAATCCCTCAATGCCTAAATCTTGCATAGCAGCCGGTAGCAATGGCAAGTTTACAATGGTTGCCACACCATTCTGGTCAATATTACCACGCCACCATCGTTTCAGAATCAGACGACGGAGATTTGGGGCTTGTCCGAATAAGCGAAAGTTCAAAACCAATACGGGTCTAGTAGGAAAACCTGCTAACCACTGGATATGAATGGAGGCCAAAGTTTGAATGGAAGTTTGGATGGAGTTTTCAACGGAAGCGTATTTCAATGGCATATTCCCCCAATGTGGTCCCTGAAGACGAATGTCTTTTAAATTAGTCTGAGACTTGACAAGACCACTTAAAAGATTCATGTAAACGGGTGCGGCATTCAAGCGAAAGTTTTGTAGCTGTAAACGTCCCAGCTTTTCCTCCAGATTAAAATTTCTGTTCATGTCAAGCATCCATTGCTGAATCTGCAGCTCATTTACGACCACCATGTAGGGAGCCATGTTGAGTTGTAAGGTCTTCAAATTTTGGTGCGATGCGATAAAGACAACTAATGCGAATGCTACTTTCAATTCTGTTTCCATCATCCCTGCAGGATAAGTAGTGTTTCCACGGTACTGATCGTCAATGTTCATCTTGAATTTTACAAGGTTCGGCATGGATTGTTGGAACAGTCCGAGTAAATTTTGATAGACTGCTTTTACATAGTCTCCAGAGTAAATAGTTAGCCTCCTTAAGTTCTCAAAATTGAATTTCTCCACTTTTCCATCGACTTCCCACAAATCCCGTTCACATTTTAAAGCTCGATTTGCTAGGTCCAGCTCCTCCAAATTTTTTGCTTGTTGCAAAATCGCCCAGAAGTTGGAGGGAAGAACGAATCCCCATAATGACAGTTTCTTTAAAGTTTCAGGGTACTTTAGGAAACTAACAGAGGGTATGTACGCATTACCCAGGTGACGAATGAAACATTTTGTGATTCTCCAATCGGGAAGCTTGTTCTTGCTAAAGTCGAACAGTTTTTCGTCTATAATTACCGAAAATAGATTGTTCGAGTCAATCACCTCGCGCCATTCCGAACAGACTAAGCGAGACTGTTTCACAGCATCCATTGGAAGGTCTTGAAATATTTTTGCCTTCAGCTAGACATAAATAGATTACATTAGATAATAATAATTAAAAATCAAATCAGTCTTAATTTTATTGATATGGTATTGATGGAGAGTGTATAAAGTACCTCAGTTGGAAGCATATTAAATTTGAATTTTTCGGTTTCATCAGCATTTAAATCCCTAAATGAATTCAGCGAAACCTTTGATTTCTCTTCCAAACGGAATAAAACCGTAGAAGGAGAGGATTTGATGAATCTGGCCCACATGTTTCGAATGTTGTTCATTACACTTCCAGCAATTAAGACCTCAAAGCTCTATGTCCGCTAAAAACAAAAAAAAAATAGTTTCGTAGAATAATTTAACCTTTAAACATGGTTGTAACAACGCAGTAAAACCTTGAGAGTATTTAGTGTAGAATTTCGGTTCCAAATTAATGACAGGAAGCCTTTTGTTTCTTGGTTTAGCTTACTACACAATAGATAATAAAATGATGCAATACTTACAGCCTTTTTATTAGAAGCTAGCTAGTTTTCGTCGTTAGCGAGACAAACAATTTTCAGACTTAGTAGATTTAGCGCCCCAGTCCTACAGATCGTGTTCTTCAAAGTTCTTTTCTCATCTTAGGAAAATGGAAATGAATCTACTTGTAAAAATATTCATATGAGATGGATATCAAGTTCAGTCAAATCCAATGAATACGAGAAAGAGAAAACCGATAACAATAACGTAATGGAGTCGAGTTTGGCTTCTTTCTACCTAAGTAACCTTGTTTACATTCTTTAGGGTTTAGTGACTTAGATTCATCTTGCTCGGAGTTACTTCGAAATTCGAACAATAGAGCCAAACATTTGCCTATTCCGAGTATAAGTTTTCTTACAACGATTCATTGACAACCAGTGAAGCCTGTAAAGCAAATGGGCTTTCTTGCGGGTATGGGTAAATAACGACTCGAAATAACGTAATTTATATTAATATTTCGGACGTGCATAAGAGAGTAGGATTACGTATGTAATAAATTCTTGGAAACATGTATAAATGTGCTTGACAAACATTTTATGCATGCAATTATTAGACCAAACCAAATCCTGGTAAGATAGACAAAAGTGCGTATGCAGTATCTGAGATATACAAGTTTTAGTAGCGATGCCGTAAGATTAAGATTATCATATTATCAAGATGAGAAACAAATTCATAATAAATTAAGAGTTTGGAAGAATGGATTATCTATTTCCTTACAAAGTGCGTATGCAGTATCTGAGATATACAAGTTTTAGTAGATATTCGTAATAAATTAAGAGTTTGGAATTATGGATTATCTATTTCCTTACATCGTTCTCCTTCGTTCTACGTTTCTTTCGTCCAGCCTTTGAAAACTTGAGCCTGCCAATTGCAAAAGAAAGCAATGCTGCACTATTTTTTGTTTTTAATCTCCTCTTGAATGCGTAGAAACTCCGGTTTGGTTTTGGTCCCGAAAATTAAAACTAATATATTGTCCTCCTAATTTCTCGTCTCCTGTTCCTCTGGGGATAGACAAGATCTGGGCGTAATTAATTATTTTCTGAGAAAAAGAATCGTTAGTAAGTTATCAATATCTATTTCCTTACGTCTAGGACCTTCGTTCTACGTTTCTTTCGTCCAGCCTTTGAAAACTTGACCCCGCCAATTCAATTGCCAAAAAAAGCAATGCTGCAGCTGCACTATTTTTTGTTTTTAATTTCCCCTTGAACTCCGGTTTGGTTTTGGTACCGAAAATCAAAACTAATATATTGTCCTCCTAATTTCTCGTCTTCCTGTTCCCCTGGGGATAGACAAGATCTGGGTGTAATTAATTATTTTCTGAGAAAAAGAATCGTTAGTAAGTTATCACGTCTATAAGGCTAAACAACGGACTGACAGACCGAAACACTAATCACATAATGTACATACGCACTGAATATCTCATGGAATGCTAAACTAAATGTAACGGTAACGGTTTTGCGTATACTTGGAATGCCACAGTATGTACATTAAGCTAGCTCATAGAGTTCATAGATACGCAAATGTTGACTTTCAGTAACGGGAAGATTTGACCTACATATGAGATGGGGCATTGTTAAGAACGGTTCAACGGTATCACTGTTACAAGAAGCGAAATCCTGTCATCCTGTCTTTATTTTTAGTTTACGAGGTCCGCTACTTCTTCGAACTGCATAAGGTCTAACAAGTTTACTACCTAAAGACTCTAAAAC
>JAANSQ010003423.1:0-10147 GCA_036850885.1 Lepidocyrtinus dapeste
GTGCAGATGATTGTAAATTGCAAATGAATGATTCTAATGTTTACGATCAATTTCTTTACGCATCTTCTTAATTATGCTAAACGCTTCCTTTCAAATACCTAATTTATTTCGTTATCTAATTTAGGCATATGTAAGAATTTGTTTATTCTTGTATCCGTATCAGAATTAAGTCAGATTTTCCTCAACAGATGAAATGAACCTTGAAAACGAGTGATGCAAAGCCTTTATTGGAACCAGTGAACCTCGACCTTTACAAGACGCATCCTTACATTGAAAAAAGTGAATCAAAATTTAATAAGATATTTCAACCATTAAATCACGAAAATTCTCTAGAATTCTCGCATCACCCCAGACTAGACTATACCTAATACCTTATGACCCACTCTCTTTTTAATAGACTGCTACACTCGAGAGGCAATTAATTGGCGAGGAATTTTTGATGAAAATCCTCGATCAGATTTTTAAAAAACTACTGAATCCAAAACTTATCTTCACACTATAATCAATCCATTAATATGGATACATTAATTCCATTTTAAATTTCCGCAGGTGCATCTGATTCATGGATTGTATTACGTTGAATACGCGGCAGAAAGTATTCTTCGTATTTTCACACGCTTGAACAACTCTAACCTTCACACAGGCCTAATGCCTACAGTACAAAATTAAACAATTCTATCTGGCAAACGTTGCCAGCTGCATTAACATAAAATATTATGATATGATCGATGCAAATAAAATACAGTGAATGAGAAAACTTTACTCTAAAATAGTTTCTTATATCTTGTCCAGCTATCAAAATTAAGAATTCCTTTCAAATATGTGGAATATACCTACTTTCCAAGAAAAAGGCCATACAATCCTCCTCTTCTGATACCTTTCGCATGTTAATCGATTTGTGCTAATTACCACGTCATCGACACGTACGGTACCCCATGAGTATAAATTAATTCAGTAGAATTTTTTCCAGATACATTTTTCCACAACCTTGCTCCCACTTTTGGTATAGAAAATAGAAGTGATTGGATTGGAGTGTATATTAGCTTTGTTTATTCTGTAACTCTTAAATAACTGGAGTAAATGTTTTCCCATGGTCTTCTTATAATTTTTTCAAGGAGCTAACATACTTTTATCTTATACAAATCAAACGGTCAATAACGTTCATGGGTATCCAGAAATATAAAAATCATTACAAAATAACATGAATCATCAAAAAAAATCAGGTTTTCATTGAATCAGAATCACAGAAGCCAGACTAAAGTAGGATTCAAATAAATTCAATGTATTGAAGCAATAATAAATTAAAATGTCTTTGTTACTCAGTTATTATGATTCACTCCAAGTAAATTTAGCAAATGCTATAAATGGCTACTCCACCTTCCCTATTTACTCATGCATTTTGGAGTATAGGCTATAAGACGATATGCGCTATAGATCTTCCTGCAGAATATGGTATTGCACACATTCCAAGAATATGATTCTTTACAGTAATTATTATGAACTTGATTATCTACATGATAAGGTACTACCTAAGTATGCATTTTACATCTTTCTAAATTGTAATTTAACTGAAGATGAGTTTCAGCCAAGTCAAGTGGAGTCAATTCCAAGTCCAACTTTGGAAAAGATACTCATACGACTTTAGCCAGCAGGCCAGATGCCAGTGTAAAACAGGCTAAGGGCTGATTTTACAAACTCATTGTTACAGTGCGCTATTGTTAAGGGACTCTGACACAACTACTCTAGCGGATATCCTCCGGACGGTGGGCTCATATACGTTTCAAAAATATTTTTTGATTCAGTGCGCACATCACTTATCTCTATCGCCCACTGGTGAAACCAGTTAATTCAGTCGACAAACTCAAGTTGAAGAGAATACACGAAAACATTACCTCGAGTGATTGATTCTGTGAATGATGGACTCATAATCACTATTTTTTGGTGATTTATGTTGTTCCAAGAACGTTAGTTGCGTTATAACTTGAATTTCGTTTTTAAATAGTCAGTATAATCGTGCAAATATTTTAGGAGCAAAAATGCGGGTAAGCAAATTATTAATTAAAATAATTAATTTGTAGAAAAAGCTTGATTTTTAACTGTCTTTGAATTTTAGTCTACGAAGACGTTGCTGCTCCAAGTGGCAGCATTATTCCTCATATCAGGCTTCAGCCTGGTCCAATCTCAAAGTGAAAACGCTACAGAGGCAACCTCATCCCCACCTCCCGTAGGAGTGGGAGGCTATAACTCTGCGTGCAATTCAACTTCTGACTGTAATACTACCCGTTCCCTCCTCTGCTTGGAACATATTTGCCACTGTGCGTTCCCCCAAGTGTTTGACTTACGCTTGGAAAGATGTGTCATACCTTTAGGAAAGCCTTGTGATAGCTCGGATCTTGTCAACGGAGATGCAATGTGCCCCGAATTTGGAGAGTGCTTCTTAGATCGATGTGTATGCAAGACAGGATATAGCATGCACACCTTGACAAGATGTAAGTCAGACTTGTTGGAACAGCCGAAGGAAAGGAAACCCATAGTCTTATGGCCGAGAGAAGCTTCTTCTGGGAGCAAGGACTCGACAAGTTGTACTAAAGAATCTTGTGACCAGTCCAAGGGACTCTCATGCCAAGATTCCCAATGCAAATGTACAGATTCGAAGGAAGTCTATATTGAGGAATTTGGCAGATGTTTGAATTCATCTTTGCAAAAGTCATTAAAGGAGGCTTTACAACTTGTCAGCTCGTCAGAGGATGAAATCAAGAGTTTCGTTAAGCTCTTGGAGAGGTTTGATGAGGCGGACCAGCACACTCAAAACTCTGATCATTATAGCAGCCCTGTACATCAGTTGTTACAACTTTTGGGTGGAGGTCTTACCAGAGGAAGTGATTCCACTACTCCTACTACTCGCTCTCAAGTTGCCCCGCCCAATAGTAACTTGCATGATCATGATGGGGATTTGGAACATGCTGCTCAAGAGACTGTAACGGAGACTACTGAGCCCATAAGTTCCACCGTAGCAGCTCATGAAGACACCGGAGATGGGGAACATAAATCTGATCACGCTAGTGTCGTGGAACCACCATCGCATGGAGGCGCCAGCGTGGAAAGTGGGGAGGGTCATCATCATTACAGCTCCGAATCTACAGAGGAGCCTATTAAAAAGCCAGAATCAAATTCTGGCTCAGGAATACATTTGGACAATTTCAATTATCAGGGTCAAGAACCACCTGCAGTTGTACAGAGACAAGCCCCTCCATATCTTCAAGGAGAGGGTATCCCATTGGAAGGAATTGGAACTATTCCACAGAGTCATTATAGATTGCCTATAAATGGAGGAGGATTAGGGGGATTAGGAGGCCTAGGAGGATATGGCAATGGGTATGGAGGTGCATACGGTGGAATCGACCCCGCCCACGGTGCTTTAGATCGTTTTGGCCAAGCAGGTCTTGGAGGATTAGGTGGACTTGGACATGGACTCGGGGGCTTTGGTGGTTTCAGGCCCAGTTTCCTTCAAGGGCTAGGCGGTTTGGGTGGACTTGGCAGAGGAGCTGCTGCAGCACCTCCTCCCCCTCCAGAGGCTCCTGCACCAGCCCCAGCAGCACCCGCACCTGCCACTGGACCAGCTGCCGGTATCTTATCTGACCTTGCTGAATTCATCCAAAGGAGCTTTAAACTCATGGATAGATTCTTGCCTTTAATTCACGTAATTAATGACGCTCTTAAAAAGGAAAAGATTTTCGACAAGAAGGAAGGCATCATTCCAGGTATTTTGAGAGACAGAAGATTCGGAGAAAATAGCGAGGTTGCCGAGCTTAACGGCGAAGGTGGTATTATGTCTGGTCTTGCCAGATTTATTGCCATCTTGATGCGATTGAAGAACAGACTCGCTGGAGACCTTAGTCTAAAAAAGCTTCTTTCACCATAACCTTAACTTTACATAAAATTGGCTCAATTCATTTCTTCATTGTCCTTTCATTCATGGATTGCTTTTCATTTAAAAAAATATTTAACCTAATTTTGTACTTGGGGTGAATGGAGAACCATTTCAGAGTTGAGAGCGCATGCGTATTTTTTGTTCTTTCACAATAATTCCCATTCTTTAAGCTCGAAATTTTTAATACTTCCACCTTAATTTCTTTTCAAGAAAGTAAATGCAATCTACACTCTACACAAGTTTTTATTTTTTTACACCATCAATTACACAATTTTCGTGTTCAACACAAATTACAGTCCAATGGGCACTTCAGGAATTATTGGAAGAATACACAAATGGAAAAATATGAATCTGACATGATCGCTATTAAATAAACATTCAGAATAGAGCTTAATGCATCCATAATTTAAAGTAATTTTTTGACTGAATTGACTTAGAATAGATAATCATAAGCAGTAAAAAAATAAGTCGAACTGGGAATTGGTAAGTATGGACGTAAAAAGAATGGACAAAAAGTTGCGAAATATTGTATTTTTAAGATTTTGCTGGTCTCGATTCGTATTATTTTGAAAATCGCTATTAAATAAACATTCAGAATAGAGCTTAATGCATCGATAATTTAAAGTAATTTTTTGACTGAATTGACTTAGAATAGATAATTATAAGCAGTAAAAAATAAGTCCAACTGGGATTTGGTAAGTATATGGACGTAAAAAGAATGGACAAAAAAGTTACGAAATATTGTATTTTTAAGATTTTGCTGGTCTCGATTCGTATTATTTTGAAGGGATTGTTACATATTGGTTATCTGACATATCAACTTAATTTATATGTGAGATGAGTATGGAGCTTGAAGTATGAATTGCTTGTGTTTGTAATTGTATCCGTAATTTAATAACTAATTGTAAATTAATGTTATACTTAAATAAATTAATGTAAATATACACGGATACTTGAATTTATTTTTTAAAACGCATACGAATCATATCATAATATCATATCATATCAATATATCATTATCAACCCCCATGAATCTGGTGTGACCAAGAGGGTATGAGGTTGCACGGTTTAGATTTTCTGACCGATACTTCCAATTTTATTGATGTAACAAAGTGAATTTGAACTTGGTAAATTTTAAAGGGGTTAATGCTGTTAATTTATGTGAAGATCTGAAATGATAAGTAGTTACGTTTCTCAAAAATAATTAAAAATGTAATAAATTGAATGGACATACATATACGCTCCTCTAAAATACAGAATCTAAAAATATTTTTAAAAACGCTTAAAATAATTCATGCTCTTGAATACATTTTTTCAGAATTGCAAACGTTAATTGACTAAGTGTCTTAACTTAATTCATAAACTTCGTCTGATTTTCCGTCCTCATTTTGCACCAACTCAATTCTCCTGTATCCCACCGTCTCAAGATAAGCGTTAATGGGTTCTCTATTCTTATCCCAAGTTGCGACACTGATGATCTGCAAAATTAATACAAATTAAACGCTGCATGTTTGAATAGAGATGTAGCATTATTTAATCTTTGAAAGTAGTACCTTAATTTTAATTCTTTCCCATGGAATAGTTTTTAAAACTAACAAATCCATCCCTTCCACATCGAGGCTAAGGTAGTCCACGGTGTTTCTACCTAACGCATCTAATAGCATATGCAACGGGTAGCATTGAACTTGAAACTTTCTTACTAAAAGTTTTCGACTGTGTTCGCCCAACACACTATTTTCGATTCGGGAAATAGGAAGCAAGGCACTTGCCGTCCCGCTCATGTTTACTTTGGTTGGATAAGCCACTGGAGAAAGGCAAACGTCGGCTACCCAAGCATGCCTATTGCCTATGCCTATTTTAGAATAGGTGAAATTTCTGGGTCGGGTTCAACTAGAAGGCCAGTCCAACCGTAAGCCCTTTCTAGGAACAAGGTATTCGATAAGTATTGGCCATCGTATGCCCCACTTTCGATAAAAAATCCTTCACTCTGAGTAATGGTTTATTTCATTATATATTTTTTCAACATCGATTTGGATTAAAAGGTACGATATTTTTAATGATTCACCTTGTAATTTAACCGCTCGTAAACGTACGTAGCCATATTTGGCGGCTTTGCCCAAATTAGAGATTTGAAGGATTTCGGTGTTATTCTTGAGTAATTAGTAGCTAATGATGGATTGTAGGCAAATAAGTGTTTAAAAANAATGATGGATTGTAGGCAAATAAGTGTTTAAAAATCTCTTTGTCAAGCCTAGGCTCCCTTAGTATTCTAATGAATAGAATAAACGCGAAGATTCCCACTACTACAAGAAATATTAAAAACGTTAAGTTTCTGAAAGGCTTCATTTTAACGAGAATTGTAGAAGCTCCGCAGGAACATGGGTCCAATTAAAATCAAACAGCTAAATGGTTCATTAAATGAACAACGAATATTTTGCTGTTATTGCATGTGATTGATTAACATTTTTTCCAAGAATTCTTCCTACATTGTTCATTCTTTCCGAATAATTAGGTGGAATTGATCGATTCTACAACTTTATTTAATGGCCAAGGCTCTTTAGGTTCGATTTTATCAACTTTACTTATAAGTTCATAGAAGCTAATTTCTTCCTTAATTTTTTCCAAGAATTCTTCCTACAATGTTCACTCTTTCCGAATAATTAGGTGGAATTGATCGATTCTACGACTTTATTTAATGGCCAAGGTTCTTTAGGTTCGATTTCATCAACTTTACTTATAAGTTCATAGAAGCTAATTTCTTCCTTATCCTCACGTTTGACAGCTAATTAAATTCCAACTTGAGACATGAGTCATGAGTGCATTCTTTAGTAACGTAGTTTAATAGTCTGTCACTCCTCTTTGACGTGTGTACAAAGTGAACAAGAAAAATTAATCCAATGCAATTATATGTTCAACTTGACAAGTTGAAGAACAAGTAGTAGAAATTGCTCATAATATGTCAACTTGATTTAATCTCCAGAAAATAATTATATAATTTGCACAAATTCAGAAGGTAGGTATGTAAGTAAATTAATTTAAGTGATTCCACCAGCCTTTGTAAACTGTCGCATTTCTTTGAAAAGAGCAAGAACATTTATTGGAGGTAATACCGCACTCTAATGGCATCCTTAAGTCAAGTCATATGTCGTGCACATTGGACGGCTAATTGTATGCATTTATCAGAAGTTTCATCTCGCGATAATAAGTTGACAAACCTTAAAAAATTTAGGTCAGTTTTCGAAGCTTTATTAAGGAAACTCAAACGCTTTACGTTTTTTATTTGTATTCTACAAAAACGTTCATGTCATTTCATTGTTAAAAAGCAGTAACTTTACTCGAGTTTATTTAAATGAGGAAATTCAGTTAAATCCCTCAATTAATATGAATTATTCGAGAAAAGAGCATCCTCTATCAAATTGAATCATCTTAGGCTTGGGCTACAGTCCCCAGGGAATGACCTAGACCTGCAGCTTACAGCTTACCACCCGATGCGCCTTATGCAAACAAAAGGAGTCATAAATTTGCAAAGGGGATGCCGAAACGCATATTTTTTCTGGGTTGTTGGTTGTACCTTTGTTATCTTAAGGAAAATGTGCCTACTCCGTTTAAAAAGAATTAGATAATAGCCACCGATGCTGTAGATACTTAAATAATATAATTTTAATTCCTGTCTTGTCTACATATGTTAACTTGTACGACAAAGGGTATCATGAGAATATTTCAGGACCTTGAGGCTTCAGTTCCTTTATCTTACGTATTGATCAAAGTAGTAAAACTTTGTCTTATTGGATTATTGGGAATATCCGAAATAAAGTCCCCACAATGCAATTTGTTCGATCAAGATGATCGAATCCTTAATTGCCTCTTATTATTACCCCAAGCCTTTAGATAAGCAAACCAAGCCAAGTCAGTAGTTTGCGGAAATAGCCCATTATTATACTATTTCCAATTTCCACAGGTGATATTTCAATGTAATAATATGAGCTTCATCAAACATTTTTTTTTCACACTCTGACCTTTAAGGAACATTTTCCCATAGTCGTTACTCATTGATTCCCAATTAATTACGAAACTACTACAATGAGGACTTATCAGTCTTTAGGAACTTACACTGCCTACTGTACATTTTATAGTAATAGAACTAGGTGAAGATTATGCATTATATTTCCGAATACGTAATGTTTGCGATAACGCCTGACGTAATTTCCAATGAACAATATGTACCTTGTATAATCATTAACATTTTTTTTTCTATTTCACGAAAAAAAAGGTTGAGGTCGATGGAATCTCTGTTGGAAAACACATGAGGTTAAGAATCTTGTGTAAATGGAGTAGATATAGATGTCTTGAAAACACTTTGAATAAAAAAGTATCAATTATGGAATAATTTAGAGGGGACTCAGTTTGATTACTTTATTCAAGAAAGATGGACGTTTCGTACGGGCTAGAATGTGAATGGTGCATACGAAAAAATATTTTTAATAGTTTTTGGTGAGAATAGGTCATAGCGCTAATTTGCATACGTGGACTAGGGTGAATATTTGATTTTAAGAATTTATTAAAAAATTAAAATCTGTGCCAAAATAAACGGGTCCAAAAGTGTAAATAAAACCTGGAGAAAAAATGAAGGTAAGAGTGAAAATAAGTAAACGAAACGGTCAATTTTTTAAAAATGGATTTTGTGTCTCTTTTCCAGGCTACATATTACTGCATAGGAGCATTCCTTCTTCTAGATTTTACATCACTTTCTTCCGCTTCCGGGAAATATGTAAATACTGCATGCCAGGCAGACTCAGACTGCGGTCTGGACAATCTCCAATGCATCAATAATTTTTGTCAGTGTGATAGTCATACCCAAATTTACGATCAGAGCACGAGCAAATGCCTCCTTCTCATAGGACAACAATGCCAGTCACCAGTATACACGGCGGGGAGCAACGGCCAGTATCACCCTGACCAAACTAACCCACCTATAAAATGCGTGCCACATGCAGACTGTACGAAATCCGTTTGCAGATGTAAGCAGGGATATAAGCCTTCTTTGGATTTGCTTTGCAAACCCGATTTTGGCTCACCCTGTCATGTCCAGGAAGATTGTGATGATACTCTAGGGTTAGTCTGTACTCATGGAATATGTCAGTGTTTTAATAACACGATGAGTTATCAGGGTCAGTTTGGCTGCGTAGACCCGAAAGATCCAACGTATAATGAGATGTTAAGGTTGCTCAACCAAACGCATCATCTTTTGAAGGAAAATAATTTGGAGATAAGGGACATGTTTAACGAGCTTGGCTTGCAGAACGACCCTAACTCTGAGTTCATTTTTGGGAATGCGATTGCTGATGAAAGGCAGTTCCGGGATACCTATAACACGCATGATTTGCAGTTTGCTGCTCAAAATCAAAATCCGCAGACTTCTGGAGGAGGAAACGGTTTTAATTTACAGCAACTGCTATCCCTTTTCCAAACACTACAACAATTTATTCCGAGGAATAATAACAATAATGCCAACAATGGAGGAAATAATAATGCTGGAGCAGGCTTGAATTTCTTGAGAACTTTAAGAAACCTTTTTGGAGGAAATAATAATAATCAAGGTGGTGGAGGGAGTCCAGGAGGATACCAAGAAAGTTCTTCCCCGCCTCCATCAGGCGGGTATGGTGCTCCGGGGCAAGCTGAGATGGGGCAAAGAATGGGCCTGATTAATTCATTTTTAAATCTTTTTAATCAACTCATCCCTGTAGTAAGGCAGTTGAAAATGAGATTTAGCCCATTCAAATTTATTCAGAATGTTTTGAATCGATTGGCACCACAAAGTACTGAAGCTCCGGCAGCTCCCGCTGTACACAATCCTCCTCCTACACTCATTCAGTCCAACGGAAACTTCCATACTAACCCCATCTTCCAAAATAACAATCCAAACGCTGGCACTCAAAACAGCCAGGGCCAAGGTACTTTCAGATTCTTTATGAGATCTCGAGATCGTTTCCGTAATCTCCTGGGAGGAAATAATAATAATAATAATCAAGGTGGCGCAGCACAAGGGGGATATAACTATCCTCCTCCGTCAACATATGGCGCACCACAAAGAGGTGGAGGAAATTCTCCTCCTCCATCTGACGGGGCTCCAGCTCCTGGTCCACCACCACCCCCACCACAAGAACAACAGCAGCAATCAGGAGGTGAAGCACCCGCCGGCTCCTCCAATTTTTATAC
>JAANSQ010003424.1:0-10146 GCA_036850885.1 Lepidocyrtinus dapeste
GAAACCGCAACGTCCCTAATTATGTGTGCATTATGCATTGGATGCTTTTCAGAATTCCAAATAGAGAATTTCCATTCATCAGCTCATCGTCGACAGATATGCATACTTTGTAATACGTGCTTGCATGTAGACATCCATCATATTCATCAAAAGCATTTGTTAAAAAGTTTGCATCTATAATTAATAAAACTTTGTTCACATTAATTACTAAATTCCCAACATGGATATCACTAAAAATCGAACAGCCCTTTTGATGTTGGTTTTGATTCCACCTACTTGTGTCAGTACAGGCAACAGGCATGCTAAAGTTATTAAAAGTTATGTTTTATGCATGAGGTATGATACTTAGTTTTTCATTATAAAAATATTCAATTTAGCTAAATAAAGGAAAATGCTAAACCTAAAATGTATTGTTTTAAGTAAAAATTTCAACGAAAAGTTAGGCAATTTACATTTAAGTAATTGTGTCAATAAACCAACCTCCAAAGAAAAGAAAAAAATAAAATATTTTATGTGTTACTTTTTGCTTGGATTGACTTTTCTCCTTGGAATGCTATTGGAGGCATCGCTGTTTTTAACGCCCTAAGGAAATGGCAAGATGAAGGACAATATGCATGGCATGCTTGGAGTAGTTTAATAGTAGTTTTAGGATTGATAATTATAGTACATTGATTGTAGATTCTTTTCAATTTCTGTTCAAGATTGATCTATGAAATGAGGTATAGATTGAACTTGACTAACAAGCCATGGATAAGTAATGATCTCTGTAAATTTAGTAAAAAGTTAAGTCTAATGTGTGTAATTACGCAACCTCCAAAATATTCATCTAAGCTTTATAGTATTGGGGACTACTGCAACCAATAATTTTGCTTGCATTAATTAGTCATCCTTTGTGATGCCACGCGATGTATTGGTAACTAACTAAATCTAAATAAATAACCTTCAGCAAATATGTATTGCACGCGTTTAATTTTTTTAAAAGAGACCTATCAGTAAATTATTGCTCAGTTTACACCATATTCATATGCAGATATCAAAAGTGTTGTTAAAAATAGCATCAAAGCTAGTATTTAGTATTAATTCAAAGATTTCACCATTCTTTCTGCCTAATCTGCCTATTAAAAGGTTTGTATAATCATTTTTTCGGATTATCCGCATTGAACATAAAGAAGGTCTTTCATGGTCGCTTTGTCTATTCTGTAAACTCACGAATAGAATCAGTAAAAAAAAAGTATAAAAAACTGAATGCTGACTTGACCGCTGTAACCAAAAACTGCATGAAACGTACCTATTCCCGCAAAAAACATGAAATGTAGTTGGGTACGTTAATTTCATGAATAATCCTTTTCAAGAGTCACTTGAACGGACATCACAATGGCTAGCATTATTTTCTGAGAAAGTCAAACTCACCGTAATTAAAGCCTTTTAAGGCACGTCCATTATCGCGATATGGATTTACGATGAGGCGTACTGTTAATCTTTACGTATATGGAACATTCGTATCACTCGCCATTGTATGAAATCAGTCAATCACTGCTACATTACGAGGAAAGAAGCTTATCAGGTTTTTGGATGTTAGGGTTGTCATTGTCTCAAACTATTAATGAATGAGTAGGCATGCTAAGCATTATGCCCTATTGCATCATGGTTCATGAGGTAAAATAATTTATACAAAAATGCCAACGGAACTGCAGAAAATGACTTAGTTGGTGCTGAATCGTCGATCTGGTACAGATAGTTCTCGAGGCGCAAGTATTTTTCAAAACAAAATTATTCTCGTATCTCACTGGAATCAAGTCAGGACTTAAAATGGGAGTAACGTCGTTGCTCAAAGCGTCAGTCATTGGGCTGCTGCTAATTTCCTGTGCTTATTCAAGCGCAAAAATTTTAAATTCTAAGAACCTGGAAGCACCAAAAAGTAGCAGACATTTGGCAAAAGCAGCATTAGGTCATTCTTATCAAGAGTCTCAGGAGCATTATAGGAAGCGCAATGAAGACGTGAAAAATTGCGACACCCTCTTGACTCAAGCGGAGAGAGATGAAATCGCAAAGTATCAGGAAACTGCGAATACGATTATTAATGAAACGGTCAGAGGGTCGTTTAAAGGAAAAACCTACAAGGAATTGGCTGATTTCGTTGACCTCCATCCGGTTCGTACTTCAGGCTTTCAGAACTTGGAAAATTCTATCGACTACATGATGGAGAGAATGCGAGACCTAGGAATTCAAAATGTTCGGGGTGAGCAAGTGTTGGTGCCCCATTGGGTCCGGTAAGTTCAAAATGAAATGTTGAACATTTTTCATCTATTAAAGTATTCAATTAGTAATTTAAAAAATTATTTTGATTTATTCCATAGGGGTGAAGAGGTGGCAGAAATGAGGATTCCTCACAAGAAAACTTTGAGAATTTTGGGACTTGGAAACAGTGTAGGCACTACAAAAGAAGGAATTACTGCGGATGTTATAGTGGTCAAAAGTTTCACCGACCTTGAAGAAATGGGAAAGGACAAGGTAACACCAAGTCATGTTAAAATTAATCGCGTGCTTATCTCAACTACCGGGATGTATTCACAACTCACAAGTACTTGCTTATTTAGTTTGGAATGTGGCCATTCATTCAATAGTTTTTGCTCAGGTCAAACATTTTCAATTTTATACATAATTACGATAAGTGGTAGATTATTTAGAATACAATAAGCTCAAAAGATTTATTCACCCTGGAATCTGTGTGGTTTCCAGCGGGTTTGACGTATAGGACTATTGCTAACAAATGATTTTGCCAGAGTTTTGCGTAGAATCAAGCGCTTAACTTATCACCACTCACATGAAAAAAACCTTATCTACACACCGCAGTTTTTGATGTTTTGATTAGATACGAACTATATCACGCACTAAGAGTTTGCTTGGTCTGGGTATATCAATACAGAAAATTAAGCAATGCAATTACAATAAAATTATTTTGCAGGTTCAAGGAAAAATCGTGGTTTTCAATCAAGGCTGGTTGGATTCTTACGGTGCAACCGTGGTGTACAGATCCGAGGGAGCATCCCGCGCTTCTCAATATGGTGCGGTGGCGGCACTTATTCAAAGCGTTGCCCCCTTTTCCTTGGACACTCCCCACACGGTGAGACATAAAGGAAGCTTGCGTAATGTTTCAAAACTACATTATTCTACATCAGTTAATTAAGGCTTTCTTAACTAATGACAGGGGGGCCAGAACTACTTTAGCAATGTTACTCACATACCAAGCGCATGCATCACGATGGAAGACGCCGACTTTCTCAGCAGACTTCAGGAAAAGGGACATAAAATTCAAATCCATATCAAAATGTTGGACTATAATATGCCTTTGACGACTTCAAGAAACGTGATAGGAGAGCTAACAGGGACCGAGAAACCACAAGAGTTTGTTGGAGTTAGTGGTCACATCGACTCTTGGGATCTTGGTCAAGGCGCTATGGATGATGCGGTAAAAAACATTTTATATTATAATAATTTATCCTTTTTCTAAAGCTTAATAAATATTGATCGTTTGCTTTCAGGGTGGAGTTGTCGTGTCTGTAATGTCTTTAGCAGTCCTCAAGCATTTAAACTTGCAACCTCGAAGAACACTCCAAGCAATTCTCTGGACATCTGAAGAAGTCGGCCTATGGGGTGTCGATGACTTTGCCAAGCAGCACAAAGACCAACTAAAGGACTACAGTGTGGTCTTTGAGTCAGACAGTGGAACGTTTAAGCCCAGAGGTTTGAATTGAGAATGCATTGCCTTACTAATATTTACACCCGATCATTACAAAATTTAAAATTATAATCCAATCTGATACAATAGGTCTTGACTTCGCGGGTTCGGAAAAGGCTGGTTGTATAGTTAACGAAGTTTTGAAGCTTACTGCTGAAATCAAAACTACAGAATATGCTCGATATGACACAGTATCATCCGATATCACCCGTTTACAAAGAGAAGGAGTGCCTGGATTAAGTTTGAACACCGAAAACGATGAATATTTTTGGTAATGACAAGATACTTATTCTAATTTTATCCTGATCAAGAAGAATCGAAACAAATCTTATAAAAATTTATTTTTATGATCAGGTACCATCATACTGAGGCAGATACGATAACCATGATGGATTCCGAGGAGCTGGATTATAACACGGCTTTATGGGCTGTTAGTTCTTATGTCCTATCGGATATTCAAGAAAAGCTTCCCCGAGATCCTACTCCTTAAAATTGTGATTAATTTATGATTTGTTTCTAATATGACTTTGATTGTATTTCTATTTCATTGTGATGTGAGGCGCGTGTGTAATTGTAATTTTTATTCTGTATAAATGAAATTTCTGATCTGTTTGATTTTCGGAACAATAAATATCATAAATAATACCTTTCATAATAAATAATCTACTCAATCTTATCTATAATGATTCATTTGCTCCACTTATTTTTCTGTTTAAGGATAAAATACAACTTAATACACTATAGCTCTTGGACTATACAGAATTGAATTTTTTGCTCGCATTTCCACTATATTACCACCAACAAAGGTTTTTTTTACGAAAAAAGGGTTAACACAATGCATCTGTACGTGGGCATTAGATAAGTCCATGTAAAACAAGAACATGTAACATAGGTATTTGTATGTCTAGGTACATGATTCCTTCCCCATATGTTTACTGGATTTGATCGTGTCTGCTACATAATTTGACCTATTTTTATTTCAAAGTGTTTCATACATTA
Source organism: Lepidocyrtinus dapeste (assembly GCA_036850885.1). Taxonomy (NCBI): domain Eukaryota; kingdom Metazoa; phylum Arthropoda; class Collembola; order Entomobryomorpha; family Entomobryidae; genus Lepidocyrtinus; species Lepidocyrtinus dapeste. The sequence goes on from JAANSQ010003424.1 coordinate 4,739, forward strand.
TACGGGAATGATCTACTGTTTTCAAAGGATGTAGTAAATTTTGTCTTTTGTTTCTAGTCTGTCTTTTAAATACGAGATGTAACATTTCATTGTAAAGATTATCGGGTTCAGTTCTAATCTAGTAATTCGTTTTTCCATTACACCCCATACATACTGGTACATTTGGAAACATTTAGAGTGCAAGTGAAATGTCAAGGATGTTGATCTCATTAAGATTTCCTTTGAAAGATGCTCAACTGCGGAGATGAACATTTTATCTCATCTTTCCTCTTGCGAGAGGATATAGTCCTTTTTTATCTCCAAGAATCGCAACAAAATCTAAATGCAATTTAAATTACTCTCAATGCATCAGCTTCACAATCATAAAATCGTATCCTTTAGAAATAATTGGTTTAAATTTTGTGTTATTATTCTGGATTGAAATATAAATGTGCCAAATCATATTCGCGCGACTGTCGAAAAGTGCAATGATTGAGAAACTAAAGCTGAACACGTACACTAAATAGCAGACTAGGAGTAGACTAAGCCTTCGACATGAACTATTTGTTAGCATAATCATTAGGTAACAAAGCGGAAGGCCCTCTGCCTCTTCTATGCATGAAAAACAAATAACATCTCATAGAAGTGCTGCATTTCTGTGCAATACTCGTGATTGTGTACGAAATACAACTACCTGCAACAAACAGTTACGAAATGATTGCAATCATGTTCGAGCTATATCCTACGGTACCGTCATAAATTACATAGTACAAGATCATCATCATTCATGCGCTATGTAATAAAACGGTAGTGTAATTACAGCTAGCTAACAATGTAAGAGACTCAATGAAATATTCTTCAGTAGTTCTAATGGGAAGACCTTTTTTTAATAGTTTCAACAAATGCAACTACCTTTACAGGTGACGCAATTTGGCACATGTAATGCAGCTACATGTAAATAATTATTTTGATGCGTCCCGTAATGCAACTAAATAACGTCGAATGAAAAGCGTGAAGTATATATTCAACTTTGATTTAACAACTGGGAACCTGAAAATTCCAATATGTTTCGTTTGAACAAGTGATTCAGGTGTTTGCTGTACATTTTACAATTAGGCGACAGAGCAAGATCAGCTAAAGTATGAACTACACGTTTATCAAGTTTCGCGAATTAACTAATAAATCGAGTCAAGGTCAGACTAGGCAAACGAATTGGTCGAATCAATACATACGCAATTTCCCATGGATATGGAAAATCTATAAAGATAATACTGTACATAATTAAACCTGCAAAAGTTAAATGTGATAGTTTCGAGGTCAATAAAGTACTCATAATATGAGCAACGTAACAAAAAAATCTTTGGAGGAGGACGGAAGAAGTTTTGAAGGAATCAGTGAAGTGGAAGGTTTTTTTCATTTTCGTGAAGAAGAATCGTGCTCATCTTTACATCAGACCTGGTCTCCTTTTGAGGACTTGGATGATTCTGGACATTTCACGGCATCCCCAGACGGTGAAAGAGCACTTAGTGGTTCCTCCCGAAGTCATAGTCCATGCCCAACTTCAGCGCATTTACTGTTACAAATGCAACATACAGAGAGTAACTCGACAGGTGTGCTACACTCACATTTGCAACTGCACAACTCTCAAATGCAGTTTACGTCAAATCCGTTGATCTCACCACGGTCCGTTATGACTGTGAAAGTGCCTAATCAAAACGAAACTCCTGAAAGTGAAGAATTTTCGGGAGGAACACACCCTCCTCAAATGTCATCGTCTTTTGATCATGGAGAAGAATCTCTTCCCCATGCGGAGGGATTCTCGTACAGTGGGGTTGGCAGAAATGGAGACATGCTCTATAGTTTTAGTGGTCACAGAGAGTCTGATGAATCGTCCGAATATTTAAGGAGCATTCTGGACAATTTTAATTCCCTCTATATGGAGAAGTTGAGAATGATTGATGATATTCCAACTACTTCTGCGGAGCAAAAAATGTTTTTGGTGTGTTTGTTCATACTTATTTGTAACTTTTTTTATTTTCTGCCAAAAAGTTTCTCATTGTATTCTGTATTGTCCAGCTGGAAAAGAAGACCAATATGTTGGAAAACTGGGCGAAAGACGTTTGTGTTCAGAACATGGTATTGGTGCATACGGTGGAGGAGCTGGAAAAAGAAGCAAATAGAAAGGTGGCCGCTCTCCAAACAAAAATTACAGAATCTACGCAGTTGGCGAAGGAACATATGAATATGATCAAAAAGTATGAACAACAGGTTAAACTCTTGCTCAAAAATCATAACGAGGCTGAGGAAAAGAATTTGGTGAGTTGAGAGTTTTTACGAATGATCAAGTTCAAGTAAATATTACAATCAATATGAATCATGATGAAGGTTGAATAATATGTTACTTTACTTTTGTCCTTTGTGCCAGGTGCTAAAAATTGACCTAGAGAAATTAAAAAGTGAATGTAGACGAGTGAAGGACAGGATGAATTCTTTGCTCAAGGATAACGAAAGCGTGATTACTTTGGTTTGTCGCATTAGAGATATGGGCGTGTGGGATGTGAATGGACTTGAACTTCAAAAAAGTTCGTTTGATCAGATTTTTGGGTTATACCCAAACTTAGTCGGGTAATTAATGTAATTATTATGTATGTGAGTGACAGCTTGAAATAGCTCTTACAAATAAATTGTATATTTTTAGGAAAGAAGTACAAACTGTTTTTACTAGGGAAAAGGCTAAACACGTCCAGGTAAATTTTCTGGTAAAAGTTCTGTCACTTTGGTCAATTTTATTATTTATTTCTTAACAATTTCTCTTGATAGGATACGGAGGATAAAGTACAGAGGTTAGAAGCTGAATTAAAAAGTTTGCATAGGTCCTACAACGAGGCTGAAGCTTCCAGCCTTATCAAAGAAAGGTTCGTCCAATACTTTTACTTGTCCGGCAATTATAAAGAAATAGATTGAGTGCGTTAAACTCTTGTATTACTTTCTCTTCTAGGAAATTCTCGGAGCTGGAAACGGAAATCAAAAATCTTTCAAACAAAATTAAGTACTCAGAGCAGGAATGTAATGACTATAAGAAGTCATTACTCGAAACTCAAGAAAAGCTCCTCGAAGCAACCAGAAGGCTGAATGTAAGCCTTATCAGTTAAAATATTTTCATTAATACCAATTAACCAATTAAACTTGTACTCTTCAAGTAATTTTATAATTTAGTCCTCCAAGTACTCTCAACCCCAATCCCCTAAAAAGAGCGAGATGGCGGAACTCATAAAAGAGCTGAGAGATGTCAAGCTCCAGCTTAATACCGCCGTGGAGGAAAAGCAGTCCGCGAAAGAAGAGTCCAATTATTTTAAGAGGGAGTTGAGCGAGCGCTTAAGGGAAATGCATGAAATCCAGACCGTGTTCCAAAGTTTAGCTACTGAGGTCGTTAATTCAAGGACAGCTTTTCAGCAAGTCCAAGAAAAAGAGGTACAACTTCAATCTCTCAAGTCTGAGGTACAAACATATCAGTCTCGTTGTTCAGATGCAGAGGACACGATTCGAAAGAAGGAGAAGGAGATCAAATCACTTCAGAAGCAAATGAATGAAATTCATATGAGAGTAAGTAAATTCCGTTTAAACTTTTGTAGTCTTTTTCCTTCATGAACCTCCCAAACTTAACCTTCAGAGCGAAATGCAGCCTTCCTTACCCTCCAATCCTCCATTTTCCGCTACCGAAAGACCTGATAGTGTATTAGAAGCTCCTAATTCTAATCAAGTGCAAGCAAGGAACATTTCAAGTCCTACGAAAATCCCTGTTCGAATTACTAAGTCATATAATGCCAAATGTCGGGAAAGTGAAATTCCGGTGAGGTCAAAGAAGCCTTATACGGTTTCTAAACACCATATAAACTTGGATACTTCGTTTGGAAGAAGTAGCTCTATGAATTCAATTCATGGCTCAGAAAAGGATGATCGGCCCCCGTGGAATACAAACTTTAAGAGCTTAGGTCTCGTCTCTCAACCCCCTCCAGCAGTCAAACAAAGTTCGAAAAGCTCCATATCAAAGCTGTCTTTGGACGAGATATCACTTAAAAAATCTCCCTCGATAGAACCTGATGACGATATGGAAAATATGGAATGGGGATGTAAACAGTTCATCCATAAATTGGAAGGTATTTTTTTCTTCAAAGTGAACCGATTCTCAGAAATACCTTGATCACTAATAACTGATCGTCATTTACTCAGACATTGAACAGAAATTTGCAACAAGTCCAATCCCATCAAACAAAAGATCTAAACAATCGCTTCATAAGAAAGAACGTGAATCAAAACCTAAGGAAAAATGTGAAGTGACTAAACTTCCCAAAGTGGTTAACAAGCCTCCCATAGACCAACAGCCAAAGCCCGACTCTGCAGGAGACAGCGGCTTGAATGGTGAAAAATTGCCAAAAATTAAGGCAACAAAGACCATTCCAGCTTGTAAAAGCCGGCCGAGGACCCCAGAATTCAGGAACCTCACGCAAAATCCTTTCGCATCGACACCCAGGTTAAACGAACTCATCACTGCGGTAGTGGAAACTTCCAAAAAGCTTCTTGGAAACGAGTCAGATTCTGCTGAAGCGAAGAAAAGGGACATTAGCTCTTTCACAGTCACTGCTGCGCGATTCCGTAAAAATAAGCATCGAAATGAGAGGAAAGTGCGTCGAACACAGTCCACCGATAAAGAGACGGAAGTCTTCAAAGAGTCTAGCCTTGGAGGTGGAGCAGGTGATGCAATGGAAATGGCCGATGAGAATATACAAATAAAAGTTACTTCTTCCACCACGAACCTGGAAAAACAAAACTGGTCAAAGTCTAAATCTCATGATAGGATCCAAGAGAAATCTGAAGAGGTCAAGGATATCTTAGAAAGCCTCCCGGAAGAGTCACATGATGACATAGTGAAAAGTTGGATAAGAAGGTCATCAGAGCATTCATTAGACGCTAAACATAAAGTTCAAGGGAAACCACCTATAAACGTGAGTCGGAAGCCCTCCGTCAAAGTAATGAAGCATTTGGCCACCAGACGATTTCCTTTAAGGTTGAACAGTGCAGAATCAAAAATGAGTTCAGAACGAACTGAAGTAAATATCTATTCATTCAGAAAAATCTTTTCCTGCCTTTTATAAACACATTTCCTCTACTCCCCCCACTGATACCGAATTACTCGATGAATTAATTCATAAAAAAATAAACTTTGTGTCTAACATGATAGATGTTCGAGCTGGAAGATGAATGGGGACAAGTATTTTCCAATTTAAAATGTAATACTAACGGTGCTATTCCGACAAAAAGTGTAAAATCGAAGGAGAAGGTGCCGAAGGTGGACCGACCCGAAGGTGTAAGTATGTTCCTACATTGCTTTCCTCCAAAAAGCTTTAGCTTCTGTAGATAATTGCAAGTTT
>JAANSQ010003425.1:0-10143 GCA_036850885.1 Lepidocyrtinus dapeste
TCATGGAGCCATATGTCAAAAACCATTAATTAGTATAGACTATATGCTGATTCACACAAGCACTAAAAATTAAAAAAAAAATGAAGTTTTCGGTGAAACTCATCTCTAGTGTACGTTGTAAGTGTAAGTTTTCTGATGTTTCAAGGGTCAAAAATGTGTTTATCCCAGTATGCTTTGTCTCCAAATACGTATTCAACTACTTTTTTCCTCCTTGTATAATATGCAAGTTTTCATGCAATGTAAATTAAGTACGAATGGTAATTACTTACGGTAGAGTGTTGTCCGCAAATTGCTCAGGTAATATATCCAGAACACAAAATTCCTTGAATAAAATCACCCTAGTCCTTCCTTTGATAGTTGCTTAATATTTTCAAACGATCAACAATCAGAAATGAATTTTATTGCAATGTCGTTATTGCAATCATAGCGGTAATTTTTCCTGAAAGCCTGAGTCTCATTGAAACAAAAATTAAATTCTAAATTTTTATGAGATTAAGCATGGCAGAATCATTAATTTGTAAAATGTAGGCGAAAGTTTTTGTGAAAACAATGATTGATTGATTATACAACATTGGAATTCATGTATGTTTTCATGTAAGAATGTAGTTTTTGCCTTCGCACGCCAGTTAGGAGTGTATTATTCATGGTATTTGCTGGATACAATAATAGTAATATATAGGCACACTTACAATTAGAATGTATTGGTACCGATTAAGTATAAGCAGCTTCTTCTGACAAAGAAAACATGACACAATAATTGAAAGCTTATACATTTGGTTTAATACATTTTAAAAGAAAATGAGCCTGAAACATTTGAATTAGTTACTAGATTTTTTGCATGATTAGAATTATAAATAATTTAGAATAAATAAAACTTTTTATTTAAGTGTAAGTAGTCTAAAGGCAAAGTAATTTAATAAAAGTAGTCTAAGTAAAAAACCAGACTTAAGCTCATTAAAATTTAACTTAACTTCATGAAAAAATGGCAAACTGACATCATTTAAACAACGTAAATATCATAATAAACCCATTGCACAAAATCGAAAAAGCATAACTCAGTGTGCCAGAATCTCCTTTGATGTTATTCAACTTAATTCAGCCCAAATGCTTTGCACAAATGAACTCATATTTTTAAAACACGCAATGAATCCATTTAGTCATAAAGTCACTTTAGATTTTGATCTTTAAAATGAGAGCGTTTAGTATCAGAGTATTTTAATGAGTAAGGGAATAAATATGCGAGTCGAATTCTTCCCTGGAAGTAAATTTACAACATAACCAGAGAAAAAGTTCATGGGGGTTGAATGCAACAGTTCCGATTCAGAATTTTTTTTCGACCACTAGGGTAGTTAGAATCTTTGAGCAAATTAATGTAATCTAACATAAATCACCATTGCATACTTTACCCCCATGTTTTGTATAATTTCATGACCTGAATTTTAAGATTTCATCAATGAATTTATCAGAACCGCGTCCGTCCTATGGCCAGTATAATTTTCCAGTTCCAATTTCCACACAAAAATTGATCATGATTGAATGCATTACTTTGTTAAGCAACTATGTACTATGTACTTTGTTGTTTGTTAAGCAAAATGTATCTGTTTTTTTTTAAATAAAATGAATGGTTGCCTGGTAGTTGTACCTCGTTATGCTAAAGTAATGTAGTGATTTCACCGAACTTCTCCAGTTCCGTTTTATTAATGTCTGATTTTAGTTGAAAGATAATTCATGTAATAGCAAAAAGTTTGCTATACTTCACTCCTTATTAAAATTAAACAACTCTGATAAAGTTTCTTATCTCAAATATATTAATTTTACTGACTTAATTCTCATGACAATTGTTCGTTTTTTAGAGTATGTAGAAGTCACAATAAAATAAGTTTTATTTAAACATGTTAGTAACTAATTACGGCCACTGTAGTGATTCTAAATGGATGTACCCAAGTCGGATTGTGCCCAGTTCATCAAAGTATTTGTTAGATTAGCTACGTATGTATGTAAATATATAATCATAACGACATAAACCCTTCATTTCTAATTTATTTAATTTATATTTTGTACAAAGTCTATCCTAAAGTATACATTATGATTGTATCTATGTAATAGTTTTATACGTAACAATGAGTAGTGATCACGGTGGTATTTTATCAACATAACCTTTATGAATTTAATTAAAAAAATTTCAGAGTCAAGATGGGAGCAGTGCTAGTGCAGGTCTGATTCTTTTTTATTTTGAACCACACCACATCTATACTTATTCGAAAAGATGAATTACTAAGATACATATAGGAATCACAAAATCATTGCTGCATATAAACACACAAATTTAGACGTTCAAATATAGTTCACAGCGCATGTTTCTAAAAATTATTGAAATGTAACTTTACGTTTTCTCCATTTAGTTAAAGCACCAAAGATCAAGATCCAGAGAATTATTACTGGATTCCGATTTTTTTATCGTTATTATGTTTTCTGATGGGAAAAGTATTATTACGTTGCGATTCAACTTACATAAACATAATCAACTCTTTGTATAATTAAGATTTTTGTGAACCCGTCAGAGTCTTTTTAAAAATTGAATACATTATGTATAACGTCTGAAATCAATAGTTTTTTGTCGTTGACAATTTTTTCCTCACGTTTGGAGTAAAATTAAGTCTTGGTTCACCCAGCCAAGAATAAATAAGTATAGAACTCTACCGGATACACATTATAGTTAATTGCAACTTCCGCAGTATGTTATATATGTACTTAAGTACTTTATGCGATTGAGGTATGATATTGTGATTTATTTAACAAAAAGATTTCGTGATTTAAGCGACCAATGTCACAGCAATGTATAAAATAGCGAACGTTTTTACTTCCTAATGATCTAGTAACCAGTACTTATAAAAAACCTATACATTTATCCATTTTTATTGTGCCTACATACGTTACAAATTTTCTAACTCATGATTAAAATAGATACATATAAATAGTGAATAGATTGTGATGGCAATATACATGTTTTTCCTAATGATTGACTAAATTGATTAATCACTTGTCTTGTTGATAGGGTGGACGGTATTATACAGATGACTCGTATATGATGATTTGAATAAGCTTAGGTTCGTCCGATTCCACCATGTCAATGTCGAAACCGTCCTCACTTTCCCAAATTTTCCTCCAGAGAGAACCTTCACGCTTCATTCCCTTTGAGCTTAGAGCTAAGGCTTTCTTAAATTCCTTCAAGTCCTGAAGAACATTCACATCAAAGTTGACATTGTCTCCGTACCTGGCCACAACACAAGAACAATAGTTACGTTCAAAAAATATTTTAGAACTGCGTTCATGTTACATGGTCTAGAATAAACTGGAACGGTGGATTCTATGGAATAAAAAACCCTATTTATTAGTACGGTACCCATTAAAGATTAAATATTAAATTTGTTAAATTATTCTAAGTACAAATCAAATGATACTGACCAAAAAAACTTTATACTTACGTTAAAAATCATGCAAAACAATACTGGATTGCAAGCATTGTAATACAACCTAAACACAAGACGAACATTTATTGTGAAATGAAGTAATTTTGTGGTCAAGTTACACACATGAAACACCAAAAGGGACTACAATTGATTTTTTCTTGAAATGTTTAGACATGGTATTAAAGTAAAAATTTAAATCATAGATAGATACGAAGGACGTCAATAGTGCTTTGAAATGCAGAGTAAATATTTTCCTACAATGCTCCTGCTCCCAAGCTTACTTTTTTAAACTCTCCGCTAACGGTCCAAACCTCGTTGATAGCTCACGCATCCTTTTCCACGAGTCCGCGTACTGACTCCTCACAAGCTCGATTGCAGTTGACGTTAACGCCAAACCAATCATGATATAGATCATACAAGGGAGCATGAAAGATTCTTTCTCTGAAAATAAAAGAGATAGCAGCTGCTTTCAAAATAATCCAAAGTCCAAACGTTTTCCCATTAACAAAGTCAACTACAGTGCAAACTATTTAAATGTGCTTCAGTACAAAAAAAAGCTTTCTCTACTAGAGCTCACGTAACAAAACTGCAGCTTGATACATTACGTAGCGTCGCGTCGTTTCGTCTCCACCGGAAATGAATTCAATGAGGAAACATTTGCTGCCTTGCATTTAGCCTATTAGGAGAAAACTTATTGTTCCTTGTTCTCCCATAAAGTCTACGAAATCGGCCAAAAATATGTCTGTGACCAACTTGCTTCAGTCAAAACATTACATGACACGAAGCCCTACATCAACGACAATACTCCGAATATGTATGTTTCATTCCATGACATAAATTTGGTGAAAGCACAAATGAAAAAACTAATAACATTTTTTCTTGATAAACACGAGTTGATACTGTGTTATTACTTTTACTGCAACTAAGCTATACATTTCTCACATAATGTACCTAAACATGCACTTGAATATCACGAAAAATTGCATAGAGCTTGTTCGTGCAACATGCACTAAAGTGTCCAGATTTTCCATCTGAATTGATTCGAGACATTTTTTTCAAAAAAGGTCCGTGCAATAAATAGTACGCAACATTGCACCAAAGAAAAACTTTTTGATTGTTACAATAATGTTCCTTTCTCCTGCTTAAGTAAAGGCAGTTCTGATAAGGAAAATCGATTTTAAGCTACATTCTTTGTCGGAGTAATGGCTAATTAAAAAGTGTATTTTTATACGACTACTTTGTCTCTGTCAGAAAAGCCATGATAAAAGTAAAATTTGTCCCAGAAAAAGTTGTAGTTGACTGCACTTAAATAGTTTAAGTTTAAAAAAACTGGAGAGGAAACACTTGTTTCAAGGTGAAGCAGGAACAGATGAAACATAAAATACATTCGTCCCTTTCCTCATACTCACTGTAGCAGAAATGCAATAAATATTTGTGACTTACCAGGAACCATATCACCGAGGCCGATTGTGGTCATGGTTATGAAACAAAAGTAGAATGAGTCAAAAAATTCCCAGCCTTCTCCCAGCGTGAAAACATAGCCACCAACAGAGATATATACAATAAGAACCGTAAGCGCTGCGATGACGGTTGCTGATTTCCCTGTTGTGACGTCGTTCCCGAGTAGACCACACGTGAATGATGAGTAGGGAAAATTTTAAAGAAAAACATATCAAATTAGAAAATTGAAAACCGGAAGCCAAATGTATTTTCAACAAATACTGATGCATTTTTCTACAGAGATACACATTACATTACATCGAATACTATATAAATATTTTGCGGATAAACATATAAATCAACATTTTTGCTCCAAGTGCATTTTCAGCTACATTTAATGAATTACATATTTATCAGCATACATTATAAATGGTCAAGTCACACGATACGAATGAAGAAAGTAGCGAAATCGTAGCTACAGTAAAAGGTAGCCCCAACATAGCTTAAACTACTGAACTGTAGCGGGGGGTACCTTAAAAGATGAGAGTGGACTTTTCCGGCCACTATGCTTTTAAAAAATACGTTAACAATAATTAAGATTACGTTCAATTATACGTAAAAAAAATTCAGCTATATATTGTTTACAGGCTGAAAATTTCTGATAATGCCAGATTAGCGAATGTAATTACGAGTAAATTACTTTAGCATGATTACAGAGCAAGCTGAAACTTAATAAATACGCCGCAATTACTCATACTTTACGTGATTGAGTCACAAGAAAAGCGGGAACGTTATACGAGCAAAGTACTTACATTTACACAGGTATTTCAAAATTAAGTTTTTACATCAAGTAGTTTACTCCTGTAGCTACTTTAATTTTGCGTGTGGTTGATCAGAGATAGACGTAAAAAATCGACCTCGCCTTAATAACAGAAATTCATTAAGGCTTTGAACACAAAGCTTGATAGTGGCTGTACGTATTTACAAACACATTAAAAGCTGAAATTTACCAAATCCTTTGAAAAGCAATATTTTTCGACATTACGAACATTTTTATAGGTTTAGTAACCTGAATAAGCCATTACAGTTTATACAACGTAAGGAACACTTACAAGTTCAAATAAAAATCAACGAGAAGGCTACGTTCAAAGCCATACATAAAGTCAACCTTATTCCACGAAATAGCATTTTTAGCGTTTGCAACAAAATTAAAAGAATGAATAATAACAAGGAAAGAAGAAATTATTTAAGAATAATATCTAGCTTACAGAGCCTTTCCACCTCGTTTCAAGTTTAGAATCTCGGTGATTGTAGTTTCGTCGAATGGAGTTATACTAAAGTACAAATTAGAATTTCGCAATTTTTTATTCGTCCCTTGGAATTTCACTTTGCTGTTGCTTGGTCCAAGTACGATTACAGCGTATATTTCAAAACATATAAAATTTGCGTAGGACAGGAGCAGAGCGGACGCTTGGGAATGTCGTGAGATATTGTAGAAAGTAAGAGTAATGAGTACCAGTAGAATAAGATGATGGTTCAGTATTCATTATGTTTTATCATTCTAGAAAGTAAATAAATCAGTATGTTTCCCTAGATTTCAGGTACTTTTATACCTTTCCTTTACTAAAGTATTTCACAAGGATAATCCTCATCATCATCGTGCACGGTAAATAAACTACCTACAAAAAATCTTCAAGAAGGAGCAATTCTACATTTTTTATTTAGATTGGTATACCTGACCCAGAAAAACAGTCTTAAGTTTTTAATACGTTTCTAAGAACATCTAAGGTTCACTTCTCCAGATTATATTGAACTGGTGTAATGTAGTAGGATGAAGAGAAGATGGTCTCTTAAATTACATAAATGGGGAAATATGCGACCAAATAAAAATCAATATATTACGGGCGTTTATGGATAGGTGAAATATGTTGAGTAAAAATCATAAAAATCTTCTCCAGGAAAACAACTGTTATCATGGAAAATCTTTCCTATCCATCTATAAAGGTTGTATTATGTATTTAAAGTTCAAGTTTACTGTTTAATTTTTTATTTACAATTTTGAGATCAGTTTAACTCACACATAATATATGCTTGATATATTGTAAATAAGGCAGGTTTGAACAATTTTTCGAATCTCACAGAATAAAAATTCACCCAAAATGTACTTGTGCGTAAGAACATAATATATGTGTAAGCAATTATTCTTTCTGACGCGTTGCGTCATTGAAACTTCCATTATTATCTAAAGCCAGGCAAGGTTGACAACTGTAGAGAAACAACAAAGTTTGTCTTTTTTGCAATGATGTGCCAAAATTGTAACAAGAGTGAAAACATGGATTTCCCGAGAAACTCATTCATATGCAATGGCTCTCATTTGACAACTGTCATAATAGGGTAGAGACGTGTACTTGAGCCATGAATATACGACGTCATAAAATTCAATGTCCACAATGAGATAGAACAAGAGAATAGCAACGGTTTGTCTCAACCCAGCTTAGTTATCACAGTATTTACAGTAGAGCGTATAGGGAAAGTAGGAAAAGGATTAAGAGAACGGCACAGTGACCAAACAATGTTTCCTTGAAAATCCTTCATTGTCAGCACTGGCCTCCTTACATGATGTGCCTATACCTCAGCCTCTACTGCTTGAAAAAGTTTTGATAGCATGAAATAAAAAATGCGAATTCTGTACAAAGTAGAGCTCTCGGGATGATGAAATGATGCCAATCCAATCCCACTAAAACCCCACTGGAATTTGAGATATCATCCCAAATAGAATATAGTTTTGATGAGTGTTCGCTTAACAAATTCGTACGCATTAACATGTACAAGGAACAAGATGAACTTGGCAATATAATCTGATGTCCTTTACGTTGTTCAATCACTCCCAAATCGTGAAAATGAAGGTGAAGGTTGTTTAGATAAAGCGGGATAATTGGCTGGCACCCATTGATTGTCCCTTGTCTGGTAATTGTAACAAAAACCTCTAGGCTAAAGGAAAGTTGGGCCTGTGACCCCTGATCTTTTCAATAAAATGCAGCAATACTAACTATGCTGATAAGATACTTTCGTACTTTATGATGGTCTCGGTGGTTTCTTTAGCGTTGTAGGAAAATGTGCATGTAGTATGCTCCTCTTTAATGAGCCAGAAGAGACTTTTCTCGTTGCATTTTGCAAAATTACTTTTCACCAGTAGTGTAGTAAACGTTAAAGAATTTTTGTTAAGAAACACTGTGGGTAATAAAGATTATAAAAATAGAACTACGGAACAAAGATAGAAAAGCAGCAGCGCGTAACATGCTGAGTTGTCATACCAAATTTTTTACTTAGTTTGGAAGACTTAGTGGTGAGTTTCTTTGGAAAGTGTTTCCGGAAACTCTTGTAGGACGATGACACTGCAGAAGCCAGCAGTTTACCAACGTCTGCAATCACCGTCAGCGTGAAAGGGATTCCAATCAAGGCAAAACATATGCAGAACACACGTCCCCAGTAAGTCTTGGGTGCCATGTTCCCATAACCTTTAACATAAGAGAAACAAGTGTACAATCAGATTAACATTTTTTATACTTTTCTGTTCAACAAATAAACACATGTCAATAATGTTAACCCTTCGTGTACGAAGAAACTCTATACTTCCGGAGTGTACTCTAGCAAATAGATTGAAAATGAATAAAAAAAATGCTTCCAGGAAACATTTCATCTCTGTACTAGATTTACAATCCTTTGTTTACCCTTCCATAATACAATATCTAATTCATGCATACTTATGCCTCTTCTTGTATACTCCACATTTCTCATGTAAATTATGCTAGTCTCGCGAAATCATAACATAATTCATTACGCCAACTCCTGCTCTCATCAGCAACCAAATGATTATCACAAAAGCCATTTACCTTGTCAACACCGTAGCGTTTTTATAAAACAGGAAAAATATCACGATAACCGTGTCACGGCTTTTTCAACCGTGTGGAAAAGGTTTGTTTTCCCTTTTGTAAAATTCAAATAAAGCACATGCGTGAGTAGTAATGTGTGAGCAAGTTGATCACGAAAGGGAAAACAGATTTTAAAAGTGAGGGATTTACTAGGTTCATATGGACAGTAAAATAAGGAGAGCAACAAGGTATTTTTTGCTTCTCTCTACTTCAAAAAAAGAAAATATAAAGAATTTTCACTAGTTTGGACCGAGTCGTGGAAAATGAGTCCCTGTAGATATTTCTTTATGCCGTACATCAGATCAAATAATGCATAACATGTAAACTGCGCGCAAGTGACTAACTACGAGTACTGTGCGGTGGCGGTAGTTGGAACTGCTGGAAGGCTATACAACTCATTGTGCTTGCTGGAATCTTGCCGAATAAAAAATCCACAAAGTTGAAGCTAGAACAAGAAAAAACTTGTGTATTTAAAATGTTTTGCGTATTTTTACTTCAAGGAAATACAACAAAAGAAAAACAAATATGTACCTACAGAGATTTAACTTTGGCTATTAATCTTTACCAAAAAAATGGGTGCAAATATTAGGCGGATCTAATTTCAAACGGTTCTAGCATCAAAAAACTTTATAAACTGTCGTATTTGTTAACTGAATAAAGCATTTAACTATAATAACAATGTACCAAAAGATGTGATTAACTGTTAAAATAGTGAAAACAAGACGTGAAAGTAAACCAGAACATAGGACTAAAACGAATTCGTACATAAATTTAATAGGGTATTATTATAAACTGTTCTTGTTACTAGTCTGAATTGAAATCATATGGAATTATAACTTTGATAATATTCTTAAACATACATCTTTAGCATATCACATGTTATGAAACAATTTGTCTTGTTTATACTGTATTTCTTTTGTCACATAAATGGCTTACTTTCCTTCGACGAGTTTCTGGGTTTGAAGTGAAAATAAAAATTTCTGATTGTTTGCGTGATTCACACCTACAGTTGAAAAACTGCTATGCGACTAGTCCAACCGCAAACATACTAATATTTCATTAAATCCAACCAGGTTTTCTCTAATGATCACCTAGAAATGCTAATTTCCAGCGTAATGTGTGTGTGTGGTTTCTTGCGCACGGTAAATGCATTTAAATGGTTGCAAAAAAGAAAGTGAAAATCTTCACTCCATCATGCCCCTTTAATCTAGCTTCGTCACCTACACCGTTCATTACTGCTAAGCCTATCATTGTCCGGCAGTGAATAAGCATAAAGTGCGAAAGTTCTTTGTTCAATTCCC
>JAANSQ010003426.1:0-10143 GCA_036850885.1 Lepidocyrtinus dapeste
AAAAAGTTTCCAAAGATGCAACTATTGTAGCAGTATGTAAGGGAAAGGAATGACTATTTTCGGAAGATGATCAACGTGATGATACTTTGTTCGTTTTCCTCAAGTGGCTACCAGGTATGCGTGCAATCACTGATAAAAACGAGAAATGCATGCATTTTTCATGTCCTCTAATTATCCACGAGATGTACTCTTTCTTCAGAAGTAAGAGAAGCTATAGCGATTGCCAAGTCATTATTATTACTATTATCGTCATCATCAAGATCGCTTATTATTACGTAGGTAGGTAAAGGTAGTTAGTTTCTTCGTCGTCATCATCATCCAGATAGACATTATACCCATACTGTGAGTATTACACAACAATTGAAAGAATATAGTTTTTTTTCTTTTTCTCAGATTTTTTGTTTCCTTTTTTCAAAGGAAGAAAACAATTTGATTATTGTAGGTTTGTTGTCGGAGTGGACCCCCTAATTTGTCTCCACTTGAAAAAAATGAAAAGAGAGAAAATGAGAATGTACTTGAAGCATTGAGGATGAGGTAAATTTTTTCTCTCATGTTGCTTCGAGGAGTATCAGGCAGGCAGATGTGTGTATGGTTAAACAACAATCAAGTTGTTAATGTAGAAAAGATGCATGCATCATGCACGATTGCATTAGATGCAATTTAAAATGTGTTTTTCCTCCGATGCTCAAATCATCCTCACCAATTCCTTGCATTGTTTCGTATCTCTAACGAAAATATGTGAACACTTTATGCCTAGGCTAAATACGTGGGCTATTCTGTGTTGGATATTTGGTGACGATGAGAATGGGAAAATAAGACAAGGTAAAAAGTTGACTGTTGTAGATTCGTTTTTGTTGACTGACCGTCACTGATGACTGATGATCATGAGGAGGAGGATAAGAATGAGAGAGACCGATCTGACTAAGAGCGGATGAAAGGGAGACTTTGATCTTTGGAGTGTCTCTCTGGTTTTTTTTTGTACTCTGTAAATTTTGTGAGATGAGAGAAGTTAAAACATACCGAAAAGAAAACCAATTATTTGCTATTAATGAGCACAAAAGAGGCGACTCTACCTCCTGATTTGTTTTGTGGGAAAATGGAAAAGCAAATGTTAAGGGCAGGGACATACACTTGTAGATGGTAAGGTAAAGGTCAGTTTTTTATTGGTCTTCTTTGTCGTTGTCGCCGTCATCGTGATCACCATCTTCGACGTCATCAAGGAAAGATCGGGTGTCTACTATGTCTGGCCTGGTCCCGTCCAACAGACATGTAACACAAGTTTAGTATTAGTATTTGTACTTGTTAAGGTTGATCACGTTTTAGCTGGTGTTATCCAGAGGATTTGGGTGATGACCGCACTGTATATTGCTGTAATATTTATTAATGATTCATGCATCTGTAATGCTCGTTGCCGTTTCCTTTGTTGGCGAGCAAAGCATTTAGCACCTTACATCCAGAAATGAAACTACATGTTACAATTACATGACAAACTAGCATCTTGAATGTAAGGTGGCCAAGATAATATGATGATGGAGCTTCTTTCCTTTGAAAAAAAAGTTTTATTATTTCTCTCCCTTTGTTCTTGGCTATTCTTCAGTTTTATTGGTGTGAAGCCACAGGGACATAAACGGACGTGGTAGAGAAGAGTTTCCTTTCGTCTTTGGAAATGCCGCCGCGAAAAATACTTTCGAAAGTCATTATCATCATTCTACATGATAACTTGCATCTTATTCTTTCCACGATATACGAAGATATTCCTTATTTTGCTCCACTTGTTCCTGATCTTGTTCATATCACACTTCCATCCACTTCTTCGACAATGTGACTAACAAATACCAGCGTAGAGGCTAGAAGTGAAGAGGTTGTAAAAACCTCAGAGCTTTGCCATAGTAACTAGTTAAGCTTATGCAGGCATTTTTACATGCAATACCAAGCAATTATGTTCTTCTCAAACACCATATCCGTGAAATTCCTGACGTACTGTAGGTACATACGTATTATTATGGAAAAGGGACGAGCCAAAAATATTTTATTGTTGGTATTTATTATTACTATTATTCCAACAAACACTAAAGGGGGCTCATATCTCGCACATTTTCTTTAGTGAAACGGCAAAAACGCCGACTACTTGTGACTTTTGCAGTTCCCCTTGTAACAATACAATATTGACGAAAATATCAATACCTCAAAGAAAATCCAGAGTTGTCTAAATTTTTAGGAAATAAAAGCTAAAGGAATATATATTGAGGTTTATTATTTTAAAAATAAATCCTACATTTTTTTGTAAAATTTCTCGTTCCCAATTAAAATCTTGGGAAAATACTAACGGCTGGTGTAGTTTTAAGTTTTATTTTTTAAAAGTTTGTGCTAGGGCCATGATACAAGTACATATTTTACAGGCAATTAGCGGTTGCAGTAATGTGACAACATGCGGGGCACACGTATGCATGCAGGGAGGCTCAGCAAGAACCTGCATAAAATCTTAGCATTAGCAGCTTTGCAAGGTCATTTTTGATAAATAATACAAAATGGTCGTTTTTTGTTGTCAGTGTGTGTGTATATTTCTGTAGAGAAGTCGATATCAGTAGAGTTTTAAAAATGAATTGTTAAAGAGATTTTGCGTTGTCCCTTTACGTCCGTAGAGCACTTTGCACCTTCTTTTTTATTGCACCTTTACGATGGCTGAAAGGTAAACTTGCTACTTGACTTTTCTCGCGTTTTTGCTTTTAGTTTAGTTGCGTTTGCTTTTTGACTTGTTGCCTTCTCCCCTTTTTGGGTTCTTTCTTGGGTGAAGGCAAGTGGCACAAGTGAGTGAATATCACAGAAGCTTAGAAGGAATTAGTATGTTGTCGGCGGTCGGCCTTTTTTCCCTTTGAGCTCTTTGTCCAACAAACAAAACGGGAATAAAAAAAAGTGGAAAGATGCGACACGATATTAAACAGTATGAGATAAAGAGTGCACAAGTGTAGTACAAAAGTACATGTTTGAATTACGTTTAAATTTGGTTATTGATGAGAATTGTTTTTTTTTTGTTTTTTAGATAAAAATTTTAGCCGTTCCAGGTGCGTGCTATACCTTCGTAAGGATTATTTTAATCGTGGCGGCTGCTACATGATATAATGACATGAAGAGATCAAGACAAGTGTCAAAAATGAGTTCTGGCGACGAGGAGACTGCGACAAGCACTCATTTGTGTGTGTACCTCGCTCAAGAGTGGACTTTACGGAAAACATGATACACTCGTTGAGTAACCAATCTAGTATATACTGACAAAAGGCAAGGGTAAAGTAACAGTCTTATAAAGTTTTCTTTTTTGTGAGAGTGATTTTAGTTAAGTTGGAAATGTAGATGGTGATTGAATACCCAGTATTTTGTTAACAGTGAAAATGTAGTGCTTAGAAGACTTTATGAATGAATCGATATCCGAAAGTGGAGTCGCCGCTGTTGTTGCCATTTTCTTCGTATTGTCGTGTGGACAACAGCGAAGAGTCGCAAAAAGACGTGGAAGATCTTATCTTCCTTTTACTTCTCCTCTTTCGCATCATATTGTAGCGAAGGAGTTTAAACGTGGCTATGATGTGGGTTCCCATTTACCTGGAGACGGAGCCCCCTCCGCGGCACCAAAATAGGCGGAAGGATGTCTCGTTTTTTACTGCATTTATGCTTCTTCTCTACATCCTTCTCTCGGACACTTGTTGTACACCCGTTTTCTCTGAAGTTATACGTGAGTTTGAGATAAGTGAAGGGGTTCCCGTAGGTACGAGTATAGGTTTCATCGGAAAACCTACCCCAGGATCTTCAAACACCCCGCCGCCTCCCCCTTACCTAATTGTGCCAGTGCCTGGAAGCTCGGTGGACACTGATTTGACTATAGATCAAAGCAATGGGGAGATTCTGACTAAGGTGCAGTTGGACAGGGAGACGAGAGACTCTTATTCTCTAGTTGCCATTCCTATAACTGGTGAAAATATTCGAGTGATAATTCGTGTCAAAGATGAGAATGACAATGCACCAGAGTTTCCCATGTCCAGTATGAGTGTCGAGTTCCCAGAGAATACGCCGAGAGACGTGAAAAGAACGCTGGCGCCGGCGAGGGATAAAGACCTGGGAATTTATAACACGCAACGCTACACCGTTTCTGCAGGAAATGTGAACAATGCGTTTAGGCTCTCATCTCACAGGGAAAGAGATGGCGTGCTCTATTTGGACTTGCAAGTTAATGGTTTCTTGGATAGGGAGACCATTCCATCCTACAATTTACTTATTGAAGCATTCGACGGAGGCAATCCTCCACTCAAGGGGTCAATGACAATTAATATCACGATTACTGATCAAAATGATAACGCTCCTGTGTGGCAGTTTGCTAGGTAAGTGAACAAAATCAATTGTCCGTTTTTAATGCGTGCGAAAAGTGCGTTCTCATACTGTATCCGGTTATTTGCATTATCTTTTGCAGACTCCCGAATGGCGACAGTCAGTACATGGACGACGACATAACCTTCAACCAAAGTCGTTATTTTGCGACTGTAGCAGAAAATGCCTCCGTTGGCACTAGCGTTCTCCAAGTGTTTGCATTAGATCAGGATGAAGGGCCAAATGGAAGAATTACATACTCTATAAACCGTCGTCAAACGGACAAAGAATCTGTGTTTAAAATTGACCCTGTGACTGGCGTCATTTCAGTGAATCGCCCTTTGGATTATGAAAGCAAAGAAGTGCATGAGCTCGTCGCTGTCGCGCGAGATAACGGAATTCAACCCTTAGAAGCTACAGTGTTTGTCTCAATCCGCATCATTGATCTCAATGACAATCAGCTCAAAATTAAAATCAGCTTTTTTTCTGGTATGCAAATTACTCACTTCTTTTCACTTTTTCACTACAGTACATGGGAGTAAAAATATTAACGCCTTTAAAATGCCGAGTGTGTTGCTTCAACCTGATAATTATGAGTTTTTGGGAAGGTCTTAACCTATAATTTAGCTTTCTTTCCTTCGTTAAGAAATAATTGATTTGTCAAAATATGTACTTGGTCACAGTATACCAACTCATCAATTTTACCCCTACTTAACCTGACTGAATCAGAATGAAATTTGTACATTTTTTCAAAATCAAAGAAGATTCAGAAATCACTGTATGAAGACAATCAGTACTTTTAATAAGTTAATAAGTCATCAAAAGCTTATCAAAACAATATGGATTGAGCACACGCGCAAATTATAATTTAGCCCTTCGCAGGTCTACCTTTGACCATGTCAAATTAGAAGTAAACTGGTTCAAATCATGATGATCATTGTATTGCATTGAAGACCTTTACTTGTGTGCGTGCCATGAATACGTCGAGTTGACCAAAAAGTAACAAGCAATCTTGATTCATTTCCCTTTGTACTTATTATATGTAGCTTTGAGGCGTACATATGTATAAATAAGTCAGCTCATTCAAGAAAGATGATCTTAGGACGGACCTGCCAGATAGCTGTCTAATAATAATTTCTTCCGTTTTGACTTGACTTTATTAGTGCAACTCCTTATGCAAAAATGTTACTTAGAAAAAAAGAAAGTGAATATCGTCGTCATTTTTGTCGACATCCTCTTTTGCCGGCCTTAATATATACGAAAAGGAAAACACCAGCAATAATTTGATCAGGCCCAGAAGGTAAAAGAAATGAAAGTGGAATGGGCAGGCAGGAAAAAAGACTGCAAAAGAGGCAGGGCTGTACCACCACCGCCAACAAAATGATCACAGAGCAGAAGAGAGTAGAAATACCTTAGAAAAAAATATCCTAATTTTTCCTTTAAAAAAAGAAAAACAATGAGATAAAAAAATTCGCTGTCTTAGCTAGGTAGTACAGCCAAACGATCACAGTTGCAGTATACAATCATTATTATGCATGCTTTGCTTGATTTGCAAGAAAAAAAATCTGCGAAGGTGTAACATGAATCGAGATGCAAGGAAAGTTATCTTTTGGTCGGTTTTTGGCAGTTGTAATAAAACGTTGAAGTTTATTAGGCTGAAAAAGTTTAGAACGGCGACATATGACGATTACTTTGACTAAGGCATATAGTACGGTTTCTACGTGCAGGAGAAATGCAGCTGAAAGCACGATCAAATCTAACTGAAACAATGCAGCAGACAAGGAACGCTGCAAAAAATAATTTGGTCGAGCTAACGCAGAATTAGTGAAAAAAAGAGCAACAAAAATATCATAATACGCTGCCCACAACAATCACGATGATTATCATAGCTTGGTACGAGATGATGAGTGACATGTTAATGATGGTGTTGAGCTCCTCTCTTGTTTTTTTTCTGATTCATAAAAAAAGAATGGCAACCAAAGAGAAAAAAGAAATGACTGACATTGTATAGGCTAGCAATCGGACATTTGAGTTGACTTCAGAAGAAATATGCGAAAAAAGTCGTTTTTCTCTAATGAGTTACGTTTCCTCTGTTTCATAATTTTTAGCGATTGTTGTTGTAGATGTTATGTTAGGAGAAGCAAGCTATCATAATGATTTGGGATGGGATGATGGGGATGAGTGAACCTTTAAATGCGAGTCTTTTATGGAGAGAGAAAAGCACCTGCTTTTTTATTTATTTGCCTTTTTACCTTAGCACTGCGACTCTGATTAATTGGCTTTTATGCTAATTAATTTTTTAAAATTATGGTTATTATGGTTATTGACATTTGTTAAATTGTTATTCCTTGCATTTGCCTCCATGATTATTCCAGCGTTGATGCGAAGCCATGAAATCATGAAAGCATTTTCTGGTTAAATGATAATATGAAAATGGGGGAAAAAGACATTAGTTTTTAAGATTTTTAAAGGCAATAAAATAATGGACTGGCTTAAGTGATGACAGAGAGTAAAGAAAAACGAAAAGCAAAATCAAAGGGAAACGACAGCAACAGACACAAAAAAAACACAAGATGGAAGTTCACAACAATGTTGCAAATCTTGATCGTAAAAAAAATGGATGGCAAAGAATGAAAAATAGATAAAAATGAGAAGCTCATAAAAATCGCTCATGGAGTGAGTGAGAGGGAGATAGACATATATTAGGAAGGCCGTGTGATACGTTTACGTGTGCTCTTTACCCAATATAATAATTCCGTTCCTTTATGTACATTTTTTGAAATAAATCCGTTGATGATTTAAGAGGGAAAACAAGTTCTCTAATAAAAAACCTTTTTACGACTTTTTTATTTTTATTTTGCCTATTTAACTGACTGATGATAAACTGACTGATTATTATATTACGTTTTTTGTAGAGTTTTAAAAGGAATTGTGTGCACTGCGCAAAAAAGGTGTAAAGGAGGCAAATATCAAATAAATAATAAAATTTCGATTCAACTTCAGTTTGTTTTATAATTTTACCAAAGGCATAAATAAATAAGTACGTCGGGCATGAACAAATGTGTTTAATTAATTAAGCGTATTAAAACTTACATATATTCTTCTCTCTTTTAAGATGATTCCGACAACAAACTACCTACCGTTTCTGAAAATGCTCAACCTGGAGAATTCGTAGCGCGTATAAGCGTCCATGACCCTGATTCGAAACAAGAATATGAAAATGTAAATATGGTACTGGAAGGTGGCGAGGGGAATTTTGCACTCGAGAATAGGAACGGCGTAGTCTACCTGGTAGTAGCCTCCCGCAATCTGGATCGGGAGACGAAGGCAAATTATACCTTTACCATCATCGCCAAAGATCCTGAAAACCCAAATGTAAACGCGTCAACATCTTTTCTCTTACAAATTGGCGATGAGAATGATTCCGCTCCAAAGTTTGAGCAGGACGCGTACGAAACAAGTGTTAGTGAAGTGGCCGCGCCAGGTACAAGTGTCCTCAAAGTTCGAGCCGTAGATGAGGATCTTGCAAATAATTCCGCTATAGTTTACAGCCTCAAACCGTACTCTAGTTCTGGTGGTGGGAGTGTTGGTAATACTGGCTATCTTAAGTGGTTTGATATTGACCCGGAAACCGGTGTCATCACGACGAAACAACATTTAGACTGCGAGACAGATCCCATGCCTAGGCTCATTGTGACTGCGACTGATAAAGGAGAACCACCCCTGAGTTCAAGTGCCACTGTCACTGTTCATCTAATTGATAGCAATGATACGCCATGTAAGTGTTAATGTTTTGCATCCTTCCTTTTCTTGTAAAAAAAAATACTAAAAAGCAGTGCATTACTACGGTTCATTTAATAGCGTAATTTAAATAAATGTTTCTTGTGTAAGTTTAATTCCAACCGTATTTTCCACATTTTTTTATAGTATTCGACCAATCGTTTTACAACGCCTCGGTGATGGAAAATACACCCATAGGCAGATGCATCCTGAAGGTATGAGATACTATTTATACTCATTCAATTTTATAAAAAAATCCTGCATATTTCTCTAGCTTTAATCATTATACTCCCTTCTGAACTTAAAAGTAATCAATTCACGAAGCCTTTTACATATTTCTCTGATAAGGCTGTACTAAATAAAAAATATGGTAATGCATTTTTCCCTAATTTGAATGCAACTATTAAAATCTTTTCTACTTCTACAAAAAATACGCTACTGCCCTGACAAAGCCGGCAAATGTATCACGTACTTATCTTTCCTTCCATTTTCTTTGAAATTTCATGCGAATTTCATTTACTTACGTAAAATGCTTTTAATAGGTTTTTTTTAAATAAAAGATTGAGGAGACCACTCACCACCACCCAATCAGCGCATTTGGTGGCGGTGAGGTGAGGTGGTTTGCTAGTTCAGGTAGTGCCTTGACTTTTTGTCTACTTTACTTTAGACAAAATGGGAAATGTCGATGATGATGAATACTCCATTAGCTGTCCAACTCTATTTTTCTCCTCAACTTTATCATCCCCATCATCACCATACCATACCTATACTAATCTAATCTAAATATGTTGTAAAATATAAAAAATGCAAGTTATGTATCGCGTACATCATGTGTGTTTTTCTTAAGCTGTGAGATAACTTCTTTTTGTATATCTCTTCCATTATGTATTTTTTTCCTTTTTCGTACTTTCAAAGAGTTCTGTACCTGTCCACTTTGGCCTAATCATAAAGTTGCAGTCCACTTTGCGCTCGCTTACTCACACACTCAATATTTTAATGATATTTTTTTCTACTTCTTATCTATCCCTTCATTCTAAAACCGGGCTTTTCCCACTACTACCATGGGTAGATTTTTTTTCTCCGCTAATAAATGCCTTTTTCAGGGCTTGAATGTCGCCTGTACGCTTCTGTCACCTTAATTCTCTTTGAGAATATGTACTGCGTACCCCTCTCTATTTTTGGTGTACATATTAAGTGAAGCAGTCATCTTTATTATCACTGTCAACCCTATGAAGGACAAAGTGTAAAAAAGTATACTTTCCAATGGTCAATTGCATAATCTCTGCACAGTGCATTTAATATATTGGTATAATAATAACAATTAAGGTATCATTGTTTTTTATCTATTGTCATCATCATTCTCATCCTCTGAGCCTCTATTTAACTCTAGTTGAGCCTGCTATCTATCACGATTTTTTAAAATGCGAGCATTACACTCTGGCCGCTTAGCTCTCCAAAATTTTACTTTTAGAGAAGGTATTAATCAACGGCGTATAAAAATCTTTATATCATCTCATCATTCAACTTTTTTGTTGAGTGTAAGTGTCATCACCTCATCCATTCCAGCCGTTTTCGCTTTTTTTTATTCCATCGTATAATTTTATGTAACTTGTCCATCCATCGTCACCTCATCAAAGAGGTAAAACGCAAAACTTAAATAAATTCTGTTAAGCTTGCGAAAGCTTGTTGTATCATCCGTTTGCAAGAAACTGCAATCTGCTTTTACGTCGTCCTCGAACAAAATTAAAATGGTCGAAATTGGCAATGCTCTCGTTGGATTACGGAGATGGGTTATATTACTTGAATATAAGCATCATTAATCATCTCGCTCAAAAATGTTAAGCTTTAGGTTGATATTGTTTTTAAAAAAATGTCCAATGATACATGTAAATTCTCTACTGAAAAATTCTTTTATGACCCAGTCCAGTCTAGTAATAATAACAATAATAATAATATCATATCATATCATATAAAATACTGAGAATAGAAGAAGGGGAAAAAGTATTAAAA
>JAANSQ010003427.1:0-10140 GCA_036850885.1 Lepidocyrtinus dapeste
ATCCTCCGTCCTTTCTTGCTATTTGGTTTACTAAGCAGATTGCGGCTATTCAAGATGCACATCACCTTCTAGAGTGTATCAAATAAAAATCTTTCACTCCAACTTTTTTGCTTCATTATAAATTTTCAGTACATGGCAATTAAAAATCAGAGTCAACAATACCATTTAATACATTTCCCTTAAGCAAAAATAAGTAAACACCAAAAGTACAAGTAAGAAAGGAACAAGTCATTATCAAGAAAAAAATATTTTATGGTTGATAATGAATTAGTACGACTACTTTGGTGACGATATAATGGCAACTAGTGGTGGCAGCAAACGACAAAAAACGATCATGTAGGTAGTAGGTATGGTACGACAACATTTCGAATAAATAAGCGATGGTGTACTGCCCTACAGTCCGTTCTATTGATGTTCAAATGCATGAATCAAATCAAATTAAGTAGGCTTTGGGAGAGGTAGAGAAAGAACCACTTTAATTTTTTAATGGGAAATAAATAATGTCGAAGTGCAAGAAAAAATGGCAATTAAGAATTCCTTGTGAGGAAATGCTGCTTCATTTTGCATAAGCTTATACTCCCCATACAAAAAGTATGTTCATGAGGACGACACCAGACTTGAATACTTTATTGCCATCTTGAACACAAGTGATAACCGCTTTTTCTAAACAAATGTAAGAAAGGGGAAAATCTGTAAACTAACTTTTCAACCTGGGTATTACTATTATCAAATGTAGTATCAATTGCATGGTTGAATAAAACTATTTTGAACCGTACGACATGCTTCTGTAAGAATGAATGTCGCCCACGGAGTTTACTTTTGAAAAAGTAAGTAAAGTAGTTGTTTCAAAGGCAATAATGATATTAATACAAAGTGGTACTTCAATGCCAAAAAAAGGAGTGAATATTATTGCTTGTCCTCCCTGAACAAAACATATATATTTTCTTATAAAAATGAAAGAAATTGTTGTTGGTAGGCAGATCTGTAATGTGATAGTGGCTTGATCGTGCTGTGTACATAAGATGGTCGTTTCAGATGAAGGCCAAAGAAAAAGGATTTAACATTGAGCAAAATAGTTTTTACTGATATTACTCTTATTATTGCTATTTTGTTATAGGGTTATGCTATGTATTATCATTTCATTCTAATGTTTATTATTATGATTATGTCTATTGCTGATATAAAGAAAAGCATACAATGGTTTTGATCAGAGCAAAAAACTTCCCAAACACTAGAAACTTTTTTAAAAGGTAGAAGTAGTTCGTTTTTGAAAGTCCAACATTTCTCTAAGAGAAAAAAAATCTTTTTAGATGCTCCACAAAAAGTGTACAAGACAGTAGGGAAATTGCACTGAAAAATGTGTTTCTGCAAGATTTTTATCGTGTAATGTTCAAAACACATGTAGTAATATAACAGAGGCGACAACGTGACAACCCTTTTTCTCTCGCGTTCATTTTTGATTTCTTGTTCCCTGCTGTGACCTCACTTAAAGGATTTTTATTTTCAGAAGCAAAAGGATTCTATACTATGTAGCATAACAGTTTCCCTTTTCTCCATTTTCCCCCATTATAACTTTTTCATGTGGTACGTTATGCCTTTGATATAAAAAAGTAATAATGTAACAGCTCTGCTAGTGGCTTAATGCATTTCCTCCTACCGGGCTTCCGTCTGGTTAGTCGGGCATTTCCGAGTCACAGTCACTGTCATCTTTCAATTTTTACGAGCCGCAATCGAGCATGTACTAAAATATAGGGAAGGCTTTGGTCGTAACGCAACGCGCAACACAGCAATAATATTTTGCTTCATTTTTTTCCAAAGTGCGTACTTATTGTGCCTTTACATACAATGTAAAATGCATGAGACGCGACATGGAACAATTCGACATTTTCTCAGTGGAAATCGGCACTACATGAAATGCTACAAGATTGTCGTGACTCGTGTATTTAAACTTTTCAACTTTTCATGTATAAAGCGCAAGCGATGAATATTTCTTACATGACTGCATTATAAAATGAAGTAATTTATTTCATGGAAGTCTAATTTTTTTTGCGAAAAGTGAGCATGACTTTTTGCCATATTCATCTTGTATATTTATTAGGTTTTAAACAAAAGCGAGAGAATGTTTACATTGTACTCATAATTCCTCTAGATTACATTTGAGGAAGAACAAGACTTAAATCCCCGATCAAGGTCCTCTAAGCCCGGTTTCAGTTCTTTGACACGCATATTTGCACAGAAAAACATTGTTAGCTTTAGCAAGCGTAAAGTTCATTTAGTTTTTATGGGAATGGAAATAATGCCTTTAATATTTCGCTTGAATACTGCTCCATTTCTACATTCGTTTAAAAGGGCCATTAAAATATTTAATGCCGTTGCTTTTATAAAGCAAGGGTGTATACTTGCATTATTATAGATTTTATCGTTATTTTACTTTGTTAACTGAAACCTGAACGAATTGATGCAGTCGGCTAGTCAGCCTACCCCAATATCTGAATTTGTCCGTGTAAAACACAAAAAACAAGATACTTCCTCCCAGACAGAGACACACTCATCATTACCCTCTCTCATTTTAAGCCTGTCTATAGATACCTCTTGCTAGTTTTCTCATCAATTTTTTCTTGATTCGTCATGGTCGCCTGAGCTGAGCTCCGACGTGCGATTCTTACGCATGCGAAATAAAATCCATGATACGATGCATATGATATGATGAGAAAAGCTGTACGTAATATCTAAGCTCGAGTTTTTTATTCAGACTTTTTCTGTACTCATCACACTCTCGGTCATAACATATAAATAGTTGTTATCTCCGATCAAGAAAAACTAAACCATAAAATTTTCATGATCCAAGATTCACGAAACTCATCATCGGCAAAATACTCGGACCTAGGCTTATGCAACTATTGCAACTACTGTTTTTTTTAAGCAGCACGGATCAATCTCAGGATGAGAAATGTTTCGTTATTTACTTAACCATAACCAAATAAAGAGAGAGAATAAGATATAAAGATACTAGATTTCTTTTGATGATGAGAAGGAGTTGTAGCAAGTAGCGGCAATGAAGATGATATCATATTATGAGATAAAATATGAACAGAGGAGGAAAGAAGAATGCTTATTTGTTTTTAAGAGGAGTCTACTTAAGATATGCATACATAGGATTAAGGTGAGTTCAAAAGCACTTTGTATTTTGGAATTATTTGTATAAATATTTGCTCTACGTTGTGTATAAATGAAAATGCTTTAATCTTTACTAGAAATCTTAACAAACATAAGTCAAGATTGTTTGCATACCTATAAAATTGCTACTTTAGTATATGCAATGAGAAACGAAGGCTTCCGAATAGTAATTTAATTTAGGGAGTATAGGGCTAAAGAAGATTGATACAATCTGCAACCTGCAACTGGGCTTGCCACGTCTACCAGAATATGTTGAAAATGACTAGTTTATAAGCTCACTTGTCGCTTAGAAATAGTTTCAAATTCGGGTATTATAAGAATACAAGATCAAAGGTTAAATAATGAATCAATGTAAGAAAATTACAATGATAGTATCCTTAATAATATAACCATGATTACAGCAGTAATTAAGTACGTTTTTTTATGGAAAGTGATACTATGGGCACTATGTTTCAATTATTTGCGGAATGTAGTATTTTTGCCAATTTCGTAAACTGCGTAAGGAGTATAAAGTGTGTAAAAGAATTTCTAAACGTATTACAAAAGTACGAATGGGATAATAAAAGTTTAGCTTTAGATTAGAATTGAGAAGTATGTGTTTCTTTCTTCCTCCGTAAAAACCAGAGTTTCGGACAAAAAACGGAAACAATGTTTTTAGTAAAAGAAAAATGGAGGAAGAGAAGAAAGAAAAATTAGACAGTTTTCGCTCTCCAAATTTTTAGTGGTACTAGTAGTGCATATGTACACGTGTACGTTACCTTTTGTTAAATGGTCTCATGGAAAAAATTATAGAGTTTTTGCTCGCTCATTTGTAATGGCAAAAGAAATTGTTGTAGAAATACACGTAGCAAGTACAAAAAGATATCGTACATGATCTAATTTGAGAAAAGTTTTCTTTCTTGGTTTCACATGCTTTAGTACTGTTCAGGTTGTGAGGAGAGATTTATGTATTCCACAGAGATCGGATTACATACCATGAAACCTACTCTTTTTTATAAAGAACTGATGCTACAAAGTATTTTATTATAATTTAGGTTGGTTACAGTAATGGATTTATATTACTTATTCAAGAGTCAGAGGGATGCCAACCACAGGATAAAGCATAGACACCAGAAACTTTGGAGAATCAGTCGGAGACAAAAAAATCCAGGAGGGCTATGGAGCCTTCTCATGGAAAGATTTTTTAGAAATTTTTTTCAGGAAATGTATATAATTTCGGCTTTTTTGGAACCGATCTGGTATCATTGTTATAAATTGATTAAGGTCATGTCAATATTATACAGAATTTTTATTAGAAAATGGTAACCTGCAGTATTGAGTTATTTAAGAGCAACTACCCACTAATTCAATTAAAATTTCATGAGGGCCACTTGCCGAGTCTCCCTCTTGCTCCAGAGATATATAAAGTAAAGAAATCCTCTTAAGGTTTCCTGTTGGTGGTGGTGCGTTGATCGCTTCAAACCAATTCAACAAAATAAAATCTGACATTGGAATTTATAAATAGGGCAAAATAAACTCCTTTTATACTTGTTCTAAAGAATAATGAGAAGATTAAGCCTCTAAATCCTTGATTCGATGAGAATAGTAAATAATTCCAAAGGTGGTGGAGTGTAAAACTAATGGAATGGGACTGGGGAAGTGAGTGTATCTAAAAAAATCTCGGGGATGATTTGTTTTCCGTCGAATTGAGCCCGTCAGCGAAACGAAAGGGGTTCACTTCACAGATTTAAAGGCAAAAGTGGGGTGAACTGACTAGGACATTAATATCACTCAACTTCAATTTTTCTGGCCAACCAAGAGTGGCATTGCGTTGCAATCATCATCATCATTGGAGAAATGGATGGATCGTGGATGGAGGAAAAGGAGAGGGGATGAAAAGCTACTGCTGTTATAAGTTGATGATGAGCTTTTTCCTCTCCTCCTCAAAGACCAGAGAGAAAATGTGTGTGTGAGCTCGAGCAAGGTATAGGAAAGTGTGATGATGATGACGATGAGCATGATCTTTCCCTGAGTTTCCCTCTAGTGCAGCTTAGGAATAAAAAAGTGAGTGACTCTGAAAGCCTGAAGAGTGAGTGATACTTAATATGGAGAGTTGAACTGGAAAAGGAAGTGCATCATTGTCAGCCAGTGGTGCACATTTGTGGTATGAACTGTATATCCTACCTCTAATAATACATAATTCGTGCATGATATATTGCCAAGCTGGAGAAAAAGAAGCATAAGGGGGTACGGACCCTGTCATAATAAATCAGAGTGAGCGGGCTAACTACCACGCATACTTTTTAAAAGAGGTATCAAAGTATCATCATTATCATCTCCTTCTCCAGTGCAGTAGTGCCTACCTCTCTAATCTAATTTGGACAAAGTCAGTGTGTGGGATCATGAAGTTTCATGCGACCAGTATGTGGTAACAATGAGCTTGTAAAAAAATCTCTTTCTCAAAAGTAAAGGAGTAAAAAAGATAAGCGTAAAAAGAATGAAAAATCATCAGAATCATCATTCAAAAAGTAAAAACTAAGACTAGATTACAATAATATTAAGAGACTGACCCGTATGCTGCTGCGAAGGTCGGGTCATAAGGATAGTAGCCGGACTGAAGACTCCCAGGGTTTGGCCAGCATGACACGTCGCCAGTTCCGCTCCCTTCTTTCAGGCCTGCGTACGCCCCACCCTAACAAACACATCCATTATCATTTTTAAATACTTAACAAAGTTTGTATACAGTTTACGCACACCATTCAAACAAGAATGCATAATAAGCCATAATAAGCCTTAGTCAGTATTATACAGTGTTGCAAGACACAAAAAATGAGCCATCTCCTGTTACAAAAACATAACACTTTTCATGTCTTGTATCCCTTTCCTAACTTCTTGTTTCACTACTGCAGTTTTCCTTCTATCAGTATTTACTAGTGACATGACGTGCATGTACTTATAACATGCATCTACGCATGGAAAAATATTTTATTATTTTCGGTACAATATGCCCCCAAAGTATATCAATCTCTGGCTCATCTTACGTAGTCGTCAGTCTGCCCGGATCGTATAGTGGAGTCAGTAAAGCTTTATAAAGTTCTAAAAATGCAATAAAATGCCTAGATAAAAGTGGCCCTTCAAAGTATAGCAGACAGAAGACGCGACCCTTTATGATTATTATTACTCCATCTAACAATATCCCTCCCTTCTTACTCACTTTTAAAAAGGTATCCTACCCAAAAAGAGCTTGACTTTTTACATATGTTTCTTTCCTTTCTCTTGTGCGATCCCTTGTCTTTTTATTAGTTAAACCACTTAAGCAAAGTACAAATTATGTCCTTTCCCTAACTAGTCAAACAATGTCTCTCGCCTTGCCTCACAAATCAACCCAAAAAACAAACAGGCATCAATTTTCAAGAAAAATAAATACTTTGTTTTGCTTCTCCTTGGGACCATGTTTCCTTCCCTTCTTGACTTGAACAAGATATTTATCCATCCATTATCTTATGCCATGCAATAATATGCAATAGATCTTGTCTGTCTTTCAAATTCCTGATTTCATGCTGTCATATACAACCAAATCCAGGTTCCCGTCAAGTTCAAACAGTCAATATGAACAAGTTCAAACAGTCAATATGAACCTTAGGTCTTGGGTAGGTACTGTACTCATTTCCATCCATACCATTTCTATCATTTTTTTGCTGAGTAACGTCCCTAATGAATGAATGGAAGAAACCATAAGCCTCGTAAAAGGTTGACCACATTTTCAACCCAGAAAAAACATATTAAGCATACAGTCAAGTCAGCAATCAGTCATAACATTATTCGCGTAAATGATCCTCTTCAAATATAATGCTACATTATTTCCACGACCCGTTCAGTTAATGTCTAATTAGTCGACCCTGTTGAAATGTTTTATTAGCTTTTTTACCATTTTATGGGTATTTTGTGCTACTGTCATGTCACTCCACTCCCAGCCATAATCTTGTCTATCGGGCTTCATTTTATTTGCTCGTTTCAAACTCATGTTCAAAATATCATCGAGTATGTAAACTAGACAGTAAAACAAGCTCACCTAAAGAATTAGCTCAAAAATATTAAAATCATCAGCACCATCCCCTAATCCTTTTTTTATCATTCATTAAAAATTAACTGAATGAGTTCGTGCGACGAAATGTTAACATACTCAAAGAGATGGAATAATGAGTAAGAAGAAGAAAAACGCGTTCGCTTATTAGTTTTGAAAAGTAATTACACGCGTTTTTATGGGCAAACGAAATAAAAAAAAGTTGGCATTACTTGCTCGATACGCTCATGCTTTCATTCTATCGACAAGCCTTTTTCTTGAGTTGATCCAAATTGATTTGAATATTTTTGCAGTGGCAGTGAAGGTATAACACCATCCTCATGACATATTCCAAAATATTACGAACATTGCTCCAGAATTTTTTATAGCCTATTAATTCAAGAACTCGTCATACGTGTAATGTAATGTAATAGTAATGATCATCATCATTGGTAATGCTATGCTAATTTAATGGTACATTTATACCATAATACCACACGACGAATGAAATGAAGTTTTTTTTAGTAGACATGACCATGTCTTTTACGACTTTGCTGCCATTTTTCTTGCTACTAGCTTTGGTTCTGTGCTGACTGCCAACCAGAA
Source organism: Lepidocyrtinus dapeste (assembly GCA_036850885.1). Lineage (NCBI taxonomy): Eukaryota > Metazoa > Arthropoda > Collembola > Entomobryomorpha > Entomobryidae > Lepidocyrtinus > Lepidocyrtinus dapeste. The sequence goes on from JAANSQ010003427.1 coordinate 7,826, forward strand.
ATGATAATGTTGTTCAAGATGAGTTTTTTTTCTGTGATGAAGGCAAAACAGCATGAAAAAGGGACAAAGTTTAAGGCATGCATCACGTCATATTGATGACTTTGTGTACATAGTTTTCTTTTTCAAAATGGTAACATATCGTCATTATTATTATTATTGTTATAGCCTTGTCATATACATTTTCGTTCGTAAAGATAGAAAAAAAATTATATGATGAGATGACGACTATTTATGACTATTAATGGGTTGCTACTACAAAATGGAAGGAGTGTAGGACAAGTCATGAGCCTGTCTCTGCAACTAGATCCTGTGTAACTTGTAGGCAATAATAACTTCTACAATGAGAAAATAACGATTAATTTGACATCGATAATGTTACAAATGTTGGTAGTAATGTGTGTTCTATGTAAATAATATGGATATGAAATGAAAGACTGCATCACCATTTCCTTCGTTGACTTGTATCTTTCCCATATCAAAGGCTTGGTGTCACTTCTTAGAAAGTGAGGCATTAAATCAACAATGTAATTTCACGGCTAAATGCGCATTTATGCACGCCTAACTGCCCCAAATATACATAATCATGTGACATTCAAGTTTTTTGGGAACTCATTATATGTCAAATCCATCACATAATGTTTTGGAAGCTTTAATTTAACAGCGTGAAATGACTGTTTATTATCCAATAAAATGATCAGCTTGAATGGCTTATTATGGTGCAATAATGTTAATAATATTTAGAGGTTAATGAAGTGAAGAGATAAATATAACGTCACTAGGACATGATTAATGCACATACATTCATAGGATAGTTAGAGGATTGCATAAAAATTTTTACTTACCAATGGTGTGTAAAAGGCGGAGGACTCTAGAGAAGGATACGGATTTTGTTCAGTCGCTGGTGCGTATGGATTAGGAGGATAAGCCGTAAGTCTTGGATACGATGTTAAGGTCAATCTGGCAGGGTCGTATTGGCATGAACACACGGACTGGCCGGTCACTGGGTCTGTAACAAGAGGACGACCTCCCTCGCAACAAGATGTACCTGGGGAGGTAGTCACCCCCGTAGGGGATGTAGACCCTGACATTACTCCTGACGAGGAATTGGGAGAACCCAGTAACTGTTTTGGAATACAAAAGTACTGAATTCAATTTNTGTAGACCCTGACATTACTCCTGACGAGGAATTGGGAGAACCCAGTAACTGTTTTGGAACACAAAAGTACTGAATTCAATTTTCAAGACGAACTTTCTTCCATATAAGCACAAGGCTAATATAGTACGAGCTACGCATATAATATTGCGAATAAATTAAATAGCGAAGCCAAATAATCAAACTACTACAATATACTCAACACTGTAATCATATCATAATTCTACATGAAACTCATAATCTCAGCTTTTATCCGTGAATAAACCAAACTATATCCTTTAATAACTTGTAGGTAATCCAATGAAATCGTTTGTATCAGGATACAATACAGTACATGATGATGCAATAAAACATTAATAAAAATAAAGCTTTTACTAATACGAGAAATAATCTTTAAGTAAAGCTTTTTAATGGGTATTTGGGCAAACAAAACGCATTATCTCAAAGTCAACATACACCAAAGTAAATACTGTTGGAGACTTATCAAGCAAATAATAATCCCATTCCTAACCAATCGGTAATTCATATTCATTTCGTAACTATATGAACGAAGCTCCTGATTATTACACGATTTTTGAGGAAACATGTAATTTTTCCCTCAGACTCCACAATATCATTCTATACTATTCAAAGACAAAAATTTCTCCTTGAATATTTTGATGACAAGGAAAATATTAATTGTTTGCTACACAAAATTGATGTTTGTACACGTCAGGAAAGAAAGAGAACAAGAAATAGTGTTAAGATAAAAGAAGAAGAATGTCAACACAATATGGACGTGAATTGGCCTAATCGTCGACAAGTTTATCAATGGAGACACACAACAAGTGTCATGATAAAATAGTAAAGCGCCAGTGTATAATCCCACAAATGATTTTGTCTGCTTTTATTCTATCCTATAAAATCATCGCATATTACTTATTGATTTCTTTGCCCAATTTGATGAAGTGTCTAAAATCGAATAAAACATTTATGAGAGGAGGAATAAAGAAACGAAATAACATATTGTGAAATTATGTCATATTGTGTCAGTTTCCATGATAGAGTCTAAATTGTGTTAACAAACGTCTCAAAAAAACTTTTTATTACAAATATGTACTGGATTGATAAGAAGGAGCGAGTCCAGAAATAAATTCAAACGTATGAAATATGATGACGTATA
>JAANSQ010003428.1:0-10139 GCA_036850885.1 Lepidocyrtinus dapeste
CAATATTTTACACTATATAATACATTAACATTAAAGCTATTTATTTTCCATTTACTCTTCCTAGAGTAACTGCCTTATAAACTTACCCGTAATTTTTCTTTTTATATGTAAATTCAACGCCGGACGCCTGTCCAGGCTATAGTTGTGAAAGCACTTTAATTATCCACTTTAAACTACACTTGGCGAAATCATGGTAAGCCTAAAGTTTACATTTAATCTAGCCTCTTTTAACCTTAAGTAAGCACTTTGTTACATAGCACAATTAAATTAGCACCACGTAGTGTAAATTACGTACAAAGTTTACATACAAATTGTAGGGTTTTTACATTAAAGGTAAAAGAGAGTGACACACATGCACGAACATTAAACATTGAACGGACACATTTAAAGCAACACTTTAAGCGTACAATGCCACAGATACTAAAAATATTACGACATAGAATAATATTAAGGGTCGTACTTTTTTCTTAACTCATCGTTTCTCATTTAAGTGCATTCCTACTCGATTGTTGTAAACTTGGAGATGGTCCATGTACTACTGGGTACTTCCTAAGTCGACAATCAGTACAAGAAATTCTAAAGGAAATGAAAAGATGGAATTGAAATTTTTGGCAAATGCAAGTTTGGAGGCAAGTGTACCATTGCCAACGAACAAAAGTGTATAGGTTTGCCAAGGGAGTTACGAATTAAGAGCACTAGGCTTACAGTCTCGGTTACATCTTCAACGTTAGTTTTCTCGGAATCGGTAGGTATTCCCAATTTTTCTGCAGTTGCCTTACGCAAGTGCCAAAAGACTCCTACAATTTTTTCAAAGTTTCCGACTTTACGCTCATTCCAACATTGCGGCTCTATCTATTGTAGCGAAGGAGAGTTGGCACACGCCTAGACTTCTAGGGATTTTCATTGTGTTTCTTTATCGCGTCTAGTCGATCCCACTGTTTTCTCTACGTAACACTACCAACATAAACATACTCCATAAGGTAGAGCGCACTGGAAGTACTACACCCGCTTTCTCTCTGTAGACCTTTTACTCTCCTCGTCTATACTCAAAATAGCTAGGGAGTGTGGAGTATGGTGGAGATAGGAGTAGTAAAATGCGCCCGGATTTCAATCAAATAAAAGGGAATTTTCTCTTTACTTTCTCAGACATATTCCTCGCTTGTTGGGTTACGCAGGTAAAAATATTCTCTTAAAGAAAGATTTTTATGTGCCAAGAAACTAGCCCTTAACTGGTTTATACTGCAGGCATTTTTTTCAAGGGAGCCTTTGAAAAAAAAATCAAGTTGAGTCCAGCTAAAGGTTTTTAATTTTTTCGTTAAAATTCATTTTTTTAATAAATATTTTGAGATAAATTGTGTAGCTTTTAAAGCGAGGAATAAAATTCACTTTAAAAGGTGAAGTTTGCCGAGTCAATTTTCTGTACCTATTTTTGGGGTAATTTAATATTTGAAAAAAAATTTCAAAACAATCCAAGATAACTGTAATTCATTAAGGAGAAGACCTTAGTGTTCCGGTATTTTCCCCAGTACCAGGTTTGGAAGCAAGATGGGGTCATGACGCCCTCAACCCGAACGTGGTCATAGGTGCTATAGGTAAGTAAGGTAGGTAAGTAAAGTAGGTAAGTATTTGGCTTTGCAGAGGTTATATCCTCTGCAGTAGGTCATATACACTCCCTCGTCAACAGTGGTTCCTTTGGATACCAAGCGAATGAAAAGAAGGAGGCTGGGCGGCTGACTACTACGGAGAAAGGGGCTGTTCGGAAACTCCGTCCCGTAAATTCTTTCACAGTATAAAATGCAACGTTGATATGAATGCTCCCCTACTTTCTCCTGCTCACTCCAAGAATATTAGTCGCTCGTTTATGTTTAGCGCCTACATACCTTCCTTTGCATAACATGAGGCTTATAGCTTTCCCTTAAGTTCACAGCTACTTGTCATATATTTTTTGTGCAACCTATACTTGCGGTGTACAGTAGTGCAGTTCCGGTGCTACTGTTTGAAGGTTCCTCTAGGAATTCCTTCAAGGATATCATTCTAAGGTTCATAATCATCTGGCTTAGCCTGTTTTCTCCTCCAAAACTCCATATCAAGTACTCTACAGGAGTACCAAGGTTTTTCCCACTTTTTATATACTGTCCAATATTAAGATAACCCTTAAGCAAAGTTAACATGCTCTTCATCACTCCTACAATATAAAAGAGAAAGTTACACGTTTACTCTGTTTCTCCGCCAAAATGTACGATACAATCATGGTCCGCCATGCATACTATGCTTTCGCCGAACAATCGGAACGTAACGTATTTGTACTTCTGGTTACACAATCGCTGCTACCATAGTATCCTACCATGGGTTACGTTCTAACGTTTGCCCAGTTTCACAATCCCTTTATAACTGCTTCACATGTTATACAGCCGCAGTTACATTTTTGGATCAGACATTCCCACATTGGGAGGGATCTCCCCGAAACCACTAGGATTCCAAATATATCCATGATGTGTAGTGCTAAAATTACACTGTTCCAATAATACAAAAGAGTATGTCCCGAAGCTATTGTGGTATGCAGTATTTTTGGTCTTACATGAACTAAGCTTGAAGGACAATGAGAGCAAGCATGCAGAATGGGAAAAGACAAAGGATAAGCTAGGGAATGCTTGAATGCTTCTCTTTAATCATACTTTGATCATTACACAAACCATTTATTAAAACCTAGAGCAAAGGAAAAACATTCATTCAGGATCAGAGGAAGAGAGAAAAAGGAATTCGGTAGGTACATTCAATACTTCGATAGTGATTGCAATAGATTGCGAAAACATTCCTTCATTGACTTCAAGCGGGGGAATTAATGTAAAGGTTTAAAAGTAGCTCATCTTTTTAATATATGACCTTCTAAGAATGTAAGATATTAAATATTTTAACAGTTAAATAAAATATTTTCAGTTTTTAAATAAATTTCTATCGAAGGAGAAAGCTTAGGTGGGTACATAGTTTTGCCGGTAGATCGTATGTGGGTAGTGGGGTGGGGACGTTTCACGAAACAAATTCATTGTGTGGGATTGCAGTCATGGTTGTAAGGAATGCCAAAACAGAAAGAAATTTATGAAAGCATGAAATGAATACAGGGAGCGGTCTACAGGGTACATCTTCCCTTTTTGGAGAAACTATTGGCAGACTTTAGACACTTCTTCATTCTTTTTACCTGCAGACTCTTACATAAGCGATACATTGCATTACATCGAGCTATTTCTAGGTACTTGTAGAATCCATTCGATCAGGTTGATTTTGATACGAGGTGCAGTTGTTACTCCGTTTAAAAAATTTTGTGCTTTTGGAAAAACGGAAGTGGCTGACCAAATAGCCTAAAATGTGTAACTACACTTCCCATCAGTAAATTCCAACCAAACCAATTCCAAAATTCTAATCATTTTAAACAAAAACCAACGTCCAGCTTTGGTGTCAGTACCTTTACCTCCTGTAAAGTACATCTTCATTTACTAACTTTTCAGCAGGTTTTCATAATGAAAAGATAGTTATAGTAAGCCATAAAAAACTATCAGAAACTTCCTATTGAGTTTACACTTTAGAAACTTTTTGTAGTTTTGTTCCATGGATTTTAGATTTTACTTGAAAATTCTTAAGGAATAATGAAATCTACGAAAGAAAAACCTACTCTCCGCTCAAGGTCCTACACAAGCACAAGATGAATAGCTTTGTTTCGTAGGATTCAAGAGGAAAAACCATTCTTCCTCTTTCAAGAACCAAGGACGGAAGGAGAATAGATAAAAGCCCATGGAAGCCTTGAACAAAAAAGAAATGTTCCAAATTTTAGTCTCCACTCCCACTCTTCCCTCTTCACGGTAGATACTATGGAGAAAGTAGTCCTTCCACTACGACGCCGAGACTACGTCTGGGAAGTGTTTTCACTATCCTTCTTTCTTTTTTTTTGTAGTATCAGGAGGAAAAATAGAATGAGATTGGGAGCAAGTTAGCCTCCATGCATGTGGCATTGTTACATTTTAGAACATCTCTAGGTTTTATAAAGCTCCATTTTTACTCTTTGGATTACCTCGACTTTACAGAAATACTCTAAATACTAGAAAACTAGAAAGACCTCTGAAGGTTACGACACAACTAGTTCTCCTTAAATCTAAAAAAAATCAAATAGAGTCTAGTCGAAAAAATAGGTAGCATAAGTAAAGTACAACGGAGCCGATTCAGCTCCTCAGGAGAAAGAGCTTACATAATGTGCTTCATGGAAAAAAAAACTTTTCCCAAGTTTCATAACTTTCTCTGGGTATGTTTGGTACATGCTTAAAAACCAAGATGTATGCGAAAGTCAGCATGAGTGAAATACACATTTTTTGAGGGAAAAAGTGCGACAGTTTCTCATTTTTTATGTATGCAAAATATAAATAATCATAATGAGAAATGCCATAAACGTGAATAATGGCATAGGTTGTCCTTTGAGAGTAGGTTTACTACTTGGATGGAGTATGAAACATTGGAGTAGATGAATATAGTCATAAACGCTCTCCCTAAAATGTACTTACGAGTCCATGTGCGGAGATGTAAGACAAGGTAACCAACGACGTATTTACGAACCATGGAGTTTTGAAGGGAAGCACTCTACACCGAGAAACATTAAAACGGGGCATATTGTTCCATGAATAGCTTCGACATTCTTAAATGTATGTAATTTACTGCCTAAACTCATCCTTTAAAAGTTGGACTGTCAACGTCTCCAAAGATGGGGAAGTCAATATGCAGATCATTGAAGAGATGGTTAGCACGATACTTGTAGTAACTCACAAATAGTGAGAGTGACAAGACTCATAAATTACGCAAATAAATATGCGCGACCCAAAAACACGCTCAAAAGTCCCTGAATAATTAAGTCTTAACGATAATCAACCTCATTAATTTCATGAGTTAGCGTATAATTAACTATCCACATGCCTGACGGAAGTACTTCCTTAATATAGGGATTAAAAAAAACTATTAATTAACTATTAATTAACTTATCTAATCGGATTAACGCCAATCTAAAAAGCAGTGGAACTTTTTTTTTAGTTTTGATATAAAGTGAAAGAGTGAAGGACTCCTTAGCCAAGTTCATCTTGTGCATGAGCACTCGTGCCTGTATGTGCTTTGTTAAATTAAGTTACGTAATACAAGAGAAGTCCCTGAAAGTATAGTAGATTCCAAGTCCCGCGAACAAAAGTTTGGAAAGTTCCATCGAACGAAACCTCCATCCCTAGAGAATCCCAAAGGAAAGAATCACTTTATCTCAAGAGCCTCAACTGTTCCATGAAAAGTGTTAATACTGGTACAACATGTTCAATAGGAAATGTAATCTGCGGAAATGAGAAACGTCGCAAGTCGGAATTGTAGGAGTTGTTTCATGAACCATGTAAGTCCATCGTAAGCCTGTAGTCAATTACTCTCCAAGAAATTACACCAGAACTAATTTACATTTTAATGTAGTACATATATAAGAATCAAGGTTGGCGTTTCACTTGAAATTAGAAAAGCGAGACAAGAGTAGTTTCATCCATGACTTAATTAGTTCTCACTTTAGAAGCGAAATCCTAGAGGGCTTTCTACACTATCATCAAAACTTCTAATTTCAACCATGAATCGTGTAGCTTACTCAAGGTCGTGTTTCGTGTTTCACCACATGTGAAATGAGTTTTCATTGTAAGACACAGACACAAATGATATTTCCATGATGGTTTGACACTCGTCAAAATTCAAAACTGTAGAGAAACTGAGAAAGTGGAACACTTCCCGTTTTTAAATCAAACTACATTAATCCAGGTGTCGCAACGTAAGAAAGGGTTGAATGGAGGCTTCATAACCTCCTAAAAACTTTCATTTCTAATAAATCTGCAATGATTACCTTAAAACTGCTAGAATGTACAACTCCTCCTAATAAATTTTTTAAAATTAATTATTTAAAAGAGAAAACATATGGAGGCCATGAGGACAAAGTTGTATTTCTCGAAATTCTACAAAATAGTTACGTCTTATTCTTATTATGATTGATTGCTTTATGGTAAATTTATTTTTCAAAATTGATTTTATAGGCTAAGCACTTCTTAAAATGTTTTCGGATCGGACTTCATTATGGAAGCTGAAATTATGCTAAAACTACAATAAACAATAAATGAAGATGAATCAAATACAGTAATTGATATTTCGTTTATGATTAATTCCTCGCATAAACTGATTTATTAGTGTATTTAAAAAATTGTTGAACAGTCATTATTACTAAATTATATTTTTTAAATGCATTTTACGAATCAAGATAGGATTCGTTTTGTCGGTACCACAGTATCATTATTAAGTGACCTACGCCACAAAATTGCTGCCTCTCACATGACAAGTGTAAAATGGAGTGTTCTTACCTCCACTTGATGTACTATATGACATACTGTAGAAAGCTATTTTTGCTACTAAGGTAACCACAGTATTTTCCCAGTTTAATCTTGCCTAAGTTTTCCATTGCTTGTGAATAATTCGATGATTGTTGAATTGTTGAACCAGACAATCTTACAGAATATGTTGATGAAGAGAGGGAAAATAAAAAATATAACTTATTCATTACTTCCATTGTATCCAGCATTGGAGAGAGTTTTAAAATTTTGTGTCTTTAAAAACCTATCTTGTACTCTAAGTTGCTTATTAAGCAACTTGGAGCTTAGCGTAAATTACTGTTAAATTTTACTCATAAATTAGCCGGGAGTTTCAGTCAAAGTGTTCAGCGCGCTTCGCCCAGACGCACGTAGCCTGCGTAGACTCTCCTACAGACTCTGGGTATCTCCAGAAGATCATCCCTTATCCTTCTTGTAAATACTATATCACTCAGGATTCCTCAGCCTAGACTTAATTTAGGCTATCAAGTTATCTGGGATAAACAAAACTCTTTATACGAGATTAATTATCAACAAAGTAAAGCTAAACATAGTTAGCACATCATACGTACCAGATTACGGAACGGGATGATTAGGTAATAAAATATAACTAACTTTGTCCAACACTTCTGCAAAATGTTAACTGGACATGAAAACATTTAAAAATTGTAGCAACAGCCATCAAGTATCATATGCTACCAATTAACTTAAAAAAAAAATACGCCAGCGAGGATTGTAGTTGTAACCGGAAGAATAACTATATTTTACTTAAGTTTTTAAAGGTGAGTGATATACGGGTTTATATAAATAAACGGACATTCGCACAAACTAAACGCAATCTTGATCCCTGAATGTAGAGAAAACCGTAAACTTATCGTTAGTTGCTTTCAGTAATACTTGGTAAGGTAGAAAAAGAGTTTATTAAATCCTATGAACTTTGAGGAGTAGGTAGTACCTCCCCATTTACACTAACTTCTGAATGATTACTAACGTCACTCGAACTAGGAATATCTGTTGGTAGAACGGTAGAGTTTTGTGATGAGCTGGCTACAGACTTGGGAAGAAACTCTGTTATTACAACCGTTACATTATTTACAGTTACGGGTTGACAATGTACTTGACTACGATCGATGTTTTTCAGTCTGGGTCGGCTGCAAAATCACAAAAAACAAACAATTTTATCAAGTACAGTCTCTTTCATTGTTTTCGTTTCAATCAAATTCTCTTGGAGAACTTACATATTCCGAATCTTCTTTTTCTTGGGCTTATCTTCAGGATTACCCGTTGAATTACTCTGTGGCTTACGCTCTTTGCTCCCATCACTGCGAGGTTTAGGATTCGAAGCTGTAAGCTGCTGCGCCACTTGTTGTGCCACAAGTTGAGGATTTAATCTCGGTTTTCTAAATAAAAATAGTAAATTTGAAAAACATCCAACGCATGAACGTTCCCTCCATTATACAAAATAACTACCTTGTCGAAGTCCCTTTCCGTACGTCACACATAGCACATTTGAAAGCCTCCGCAGTATTCCTGAAAGTGCAAACACTGCAATCCCAGAAATTCTCTTCTAGTGTTTTCGACTGGCGCTTTTGCCTGGAAAAAGTTTATGCAAATTAGAAAACGTATAATTCTCAGCTCTACCCGATTAAACTGAATCATTTGAAAGTTACCTTTGTGCATTCTTTTTATTATTGCTACTATCCATTTTCTTCTACACGTCTCCCGCACTGCCTAAGCTTCTGGCGGAATAACGTTGCAGAGATTAGATAAATGGTGAAAGTTACAAAAAGGAGGTCTCAGCTACGCAGCATTTGTTACAAAGGTTCGGCTGCGTATTGCTTTAAAGCCACATTTCTACGAAGATCCTCCAACAAGACACCATTTTCATTCCTGAAAGCAATCACATTGCATTTGTAAATAAAAATTCTATCCTACAAACTAATTAATCATAGATAATATCTTGCTTCACCTTTAAGCAACCAAGTACAATGTACACTACACTTAAATGGTCGTCGGGGTCCAGTACAGTAAGCAGTACTTTAACAGTTTACTACTAGTACCCGTATCCTCCAATCGTGAATTCCACTTACTTTCTTCTGATTAAAATCACAGCAAAACCAAGCCGTGTCTATGCTTCACACGGTACATGATTCCGTCCCGGTAATAAAAGTCTCCAAACGTCCCACAAATATTCTAACTACACTGGACGTTATATCCCTCCAAACTATATGATTTAGATAGCTGCCAATTTAGTTATATAAACTCTTCTTCTGTGTGATTGATCACAAGTCTTTAAGCATTCGCAAGTACTTTCACTCTTTGTCAAAGCCATTTATTAGGTTCACTCAGAGATCGGCGTAGTAAAAGTTCTCGAGACAGTTCAGCTTAAAAAGAATCACGAGTAATCGGCACATCTTGAAACATACACTACCTCCGAATCATACCACTTCTTCATCTTCTAGCTTCCTTTAGGACAAAAGTTCACGAGGTTATTTCACCGACTATTTACGTAACAAGAAATACATTAAATTAATAATATAATATTTAAGAGTTGGTTCTAACGTGTCTGCTAATGCCATTACTACGGGGATATACTAGTTACACTTGAGAAGCACAAAACCCACCAAAAAATACCATACATTTCTGTCCTCTCGTTCAACCAATGTTTTATTAAATAAAAATCTTTGCAAAGCTTTGCTTCATAAAGGCCAGGATGAGGAAAGGGTGGCGGTGTCAACAACGCATATAAACTCGTGCATTACATATCCTACCCACATTCGATTTCGAAGAAAGCACAAGCAGAGGGAATTTAGACTTTAGACTGATCTCATCATTATATGCATAGATATGCTCCTGCTGTATGTTTCAATGTTTCACTCGAACCTCAAATAAACTCTTGGCATTCTTCCTCGTCCATTGGTTTACTTTACCGGCTTAGCTCGCTCCAGCTTAATCTTCTGCCCTGGCCTGGCTAAGCTATGCATGTTCCATCGTTCATCGTTTGGCTAAACAAAGAATAAATTTTCCATGAATGGATTCCTCTAATGCTTCCATGGTTCTATGTTGGTTTAAATGAGCAGTGCGAGTGCGATGCAAAGGCAAATAAATGAGGATACCTTCACAAATTCAGTTTCTGAACACAAATTCCAGTGCAACTTTTACTAAATAGTTATTGCATTTTCCATCATTCATCGTCAGTTCTATTTTAAAAAAGAGTTTTAGGTACCAAGTGGATTTTTTTTAGATGCACCAACTACTTTCCTACGCAAATTACAACGTCGTGAATGCCATTCTCTATCTCTATATAACAATATGTCTTTCTGCGTAATTATTCATGGCTTAATTTTACAGTGTCGATATTCGTTATATTTACTATATAGGCTATATGAAACACTAAAGATAAGGATGACGTATGGGTAGTAACATCATTTGAAATACGTCAAGGCACCTTAACGATGCTACCGCAAATTGATAATAATTTAAATTAGCCTATATTTTCAATTACTAATTTAACTCTGATGCGTGGACAACTTTTCACTAAAATTTATAGCGTTTCAACAATAATTGGAGAAGGTGTACCTGTCAAAAGGAAAATCAATTTGCCCACAGTCTTCTATTATTTCTTTGCTGATATGTCTGAACATTGTGTCTCCATAAATGAAACTATTTCCCTCCTGGAGTAAATTCTAAAATTTAAGATTAAACTAATAAATAGATTAGAAAAAAAAA